>BQNB010070856.1:22647-32976 GCA_026074375.1 Tanacetum coccineum
CATGCACTAGCTACATAACTTAGCCTTAAAATAAAGATTATATGCATGCACATACCATGCCCACGTGACTAAGTGAATTGAAGGCCACAAAATGGGAAGAAAGGTAGGCCACATGAAAAGAATATCTAGTCACTACTTTGTCATGCTTATTCAGTGTATGATGTTCTCAAGTACTATAAATAGGAGCATTGGCAAAGCAATAAGGCATCATCCTTTCTCATCTCATATATCTTTTCTAAAAGCCTTCACGAGTCACTCATTTCCTTATTCTTTATATTTCCTTCTCAAAAAATATATTTTCGCAAGCATGAGGATTATATCCAAGAGAATCATGTACCATTCCATTATTAATATAGTTACAAAAACATGAGAATTTCCATAAACTGTATCCATCCCACTCACTACTCGGTTTCGCACAGTGGCATAAAACCACATACATAATGTGAGTTACCAGCAGGGAATCATCACCCGAGTAACTATTTCATTTTAAATCACCTTAAGTTAAACACTATTAACAATCCCATCTAAAATTCGTCTACTTTCATAAATGATGTCATTCACATAGGTACGCATGGATCACTAACCAAAGCCTGTGGTCTAGACCCGTGAATTTACGCTTCATCAATTGGCGCCATCCGTGGGACCCGAAGTTTTTCTTTATAAAAACACAACCACCCATACTACTACCCGACAGTAGACGGTAAAATCATAATCATGAGTGGAGAGGATCCACTTCAAACCCTAACACAGGAGGCGACGGGGAACCAAGACGAACCAGACGTAAACCCAACACCCGTCACCCACGAAGCAGGTGGACCAAGCAACACGCTCTTGGAGCAAGATCCAGAAGACCCCATAATGCAGTTCATGGTTCTTAATTTTGACCAAATGAATGCTATGTACAAAGCTTTTACCTAAAAGCTCAAAAACACGCCAGCGCTCACGAGCACAGACCCCCCGGTAATAGAAACATGGAACTCCGACTCAGACGACGTGCCTCCGGCTAAAACCAAAGAAGACTTATTTGTAGAAAGCGATAATGGCGATCCTTCTAAAAGTCGTGCCACCGCCTGTCACACCCCGTCAGCGGCGAAAACATGGGAATGCGACATAATGATTCACATTGCATAAGTTACAAGATCATACCATACATTATTTACAAAAGTTTATATACAAAAGTTTACAATTTCACAACCTTGGAAAAAGTCAAACATTTGTCTTTCAATAAACTCCCATAAGCACTCCTCTTTGGTCCCCCAATACTTCACATTTACCTTCGTCAAAACACACCTGAAAATGATACTCGAAAACGTCAACAATAATGTTGGTGAGCTCGTAGGTTTGACCTTAAACCCAGTTGTTGTGCCAATCATTTAAACAGTGGACAATAGTGCTATATGACAGTGAATATATGCAACAAACCCATGACTTAGCATCCCCGATAATCATGTGCGATGACCTAGCGTCCCGGCTAGTCACCAAAACCCGCATATACCAATGCTCTTGGAGCCGCAACTTTGATATGTCACTTACGCACCTAAAGGGCCTACCAGCTCGAGCATTATATTAGGGCAGGACCACAACCCTTGCCATGCCAAATACAGTAAATGCAAGTAAAATCACAACCCTTGCCATGCCAAACACAGTACATGCAAGTAAAATCACAACCCTTGCCATGCCAAACACAATACATGCAAGTAAAATCACATTACATATATTCACATAGCAGTCATAAGCACATAAATTGTCCCAAAAATAAAACCACATTACGCATAGTTTAGAAAAACATTTCAAAAACCCTTGCTATGCCAAACACAGTACATGCAAGTAAAATTACATCACATATATTCATATAGCAGTCATAAGCACATAAATTATCCCAAAAACAAACCACATTTTTGCACAGTTCAGAAAAACAGGTTGAAACACATTTGAGTATCATTTTCCCCCAACGGAAAAGATTTATAAAGTGGGGCTACGAGAAACTCACCTCAACAGATGATAATAACCGCACAGATAATCTCTACATGAAGCACCAATAATCTCTACACAACGCACCAATAATCTCTACACAACACACAACGGTACCCGGCCACGACCTAACATTAATTCCACTTAATTAACATTTTGTACAAAGTTGTCTTATTGTACAAGCGTTTGTTCTTACTCACACAAAATCCTTTTCCTTTTACCAAATCCTCATTTTCATCACAAAACCCTTATTCTCGTTACAAAACCTCTTTCTCATTACTAACTCTTATTCTCGTTACAAAATCTATTTCTCATTACAAAATCTCTTTCTCATTACAAAACGTTTTGGTATCATGGTTGTGTGGTAATTAAGTAAAACAACTCAATGCACTTGGGCGAAGTGCGACACCAAAACGAAACACTCCAAAAATAGACTCAACGACTAAACGAATTAACTATCCAAACGACTCAAGGGAGTCCAACAAGAAGCGAGTAAAACTCAAAGACCGGAAATAAAAGAATAAATATTTCTGTAGCGTCAAAGTACACACACACAACACAAAACACACACTCACACAACACACACTCAACACACACACACACACACACACACATCATTTTTACTAATATATAATATATATTATATATAGTTAATATATATATTATATTATTATATATATATGGTGGGGATACAATGAAAAGGGGCTTAAAATAAAAAGTCTAGGAAGCCACCATATTGCGCCATGTGTCCCCTCATCACCCCTCCTTTTTTATAACTATAGGGGTATTTTTGACATTTTAACTTGTAGGGTATATAAAGTCTTATTTTCCTCTTTATTTTTTGTATTCTCTCTTCCAGCCACTTTTTACGTTTTTTTTACGTTTCGTCTGTTTTTTTACGTTTTCGTCTGTTTTTTTACGTTTTCGTCTGTTTTTTACGTTTTCGTCTGTTTTTTACGTTTCGTCCGTTTTTTTACGTTTTCGTCGGTTTTTTAACGTTTCGTCTGTTTTTTACCTTTTCGTCAGTATTTTTACGTGTTCGTCTGATTTTTTACATTTTCGTCCATTTTTTACGTTTTCATCCGTTTTTTACGTTTTCATCTGATTTTTTACGTTTTCGTTTGTTTTTTATGTTTTCGTCTGTTTTTTACGTTTTCGTTTGTTTTTTACGTTTTCATCCTTTTTTACGTTTTCGTCCATTTTTTAACGTTTTCGTCAGTTATTTTACCTTTTCGTCTGTTTTTTTACGTTTCCGTCTTTTTTTTACGGTTTCGTCCGTTTTTTAACGTTTTCGTCAGTTATTTTACGTTTTCGTCTGTTTTTTTACGTTTTTGTCTGTTGTTGGGACTTAAAAGACTTCAAGGATTCTTAAGGTTACTACTGCTCATGTACATAATGGAAATTATGCTAAGTAGTTAGTACTGGTAGTATAATGTTACCACTGCTAGTTACTACTGTTAGTATAATTTAGTACTGATAGCATAAAGTTACTGCTGTTAGTTGAAGTTAAGACTGCTCAGTGTTGAAGACTAAAATATAAGCTAAGTAGTTAGTGCTGCCAGTAGTAAATGTTAAGACTGCTAGTACAAGTTACTACTGTGAGTATATATTAGTACTGCTAGTACTAATATTACTACTGCTTATGTTTATTAGTGATGCTGGTGAAAAGATTACAACTGCTGATTACAACTGCTTGAAGACTTTCTACTGTCAAAAGGATAAAGACGAATTAAAGAGATAAAGATTGTTTGGAGAACAAGAATACTTGTGAAGATAAGTATTGAGATATTTATTTACAAGATATACATAATGTATTTATTTAAAAAATTATGTTTATGCTTAGAAAAGATTAAGATATTTTAGAAATGTATTGTAAGCCGACTAGGACTCCTTAGTCTATAAAAGGAGGCTCTAGGGCATTAGTTGAGATATCAGTTTTGCAGATAAGTTTTCATAGTTGTCAAGTCGATTCAGAAAAAGCTTCAAGGTTGTAAACCCTAGTACTAGTGAAGAGTACTCGTATTATTAATCTAATAATTTTGGAGCGTTTGGTTATATCTTTTTTTGTTCAAGATTATTGTTTTATTCATAATTCTTCTAGACAACAAGTTATTTTAGATTTATCCAAGGTAATTTAACCTTAGACAACCTAAGGAATCGATCTAGGATTGGAATCAACAAGTTGTATTAGAGCTTTGCTTTGAGAAACTTTGATCTAGAAGACATGGAGCTTGAATCTACAAATAGTGGTCCTACTGCAAAGCTTCCCATACTCAAACTGGGTGAGTATGAGATGTGGGTTATAAGGATTAAGCAGTACTTCTAGATCCAAGGCTATGCACTCTAGGAGGTCATAGAAAATGGTGATTCATGGTTCTCAGTACCACAAACAGTACAAGAGAATGGTACTACAGTTACAAAGATGTCTATACCAGTAACTGCTGAAAAAAAGACAAATAAGAAGAATGATGTCAAGGCTAGGAGCTTGCTACTGATGGCTCTTCCCAATGAACATCAACTCACATTCAGTCAGTACCCTGATGCTAAATCAATGTTTGCTGCCATTGAAACAAGATTTGGAGGTAATGCAGCTACCAAGAAAACTCAAAAGACACTTTTGAAGCAGCAGTATGAGAATTTTAGTGCAACAAGTGCAGAGTCTCTTGACTCTATCTTCAATAGGCTTCAGAAGATAGTCAGTAGGCTTGCTATTCTGGGTGTGGTTATTGCCCAAGAAGATTTAAACTCAAATTTTTTGAGTAGCTTACCCCCTGAGTGGAACATTCATGTAGATGTGTGGATGAATAAGCTTGAGGTTGAAACTATGAGCATAGATGATTTGTACAACAACTTCAAAATTGTTGAACAAAAGGTATAGAAATCTGTTGGTGGAAGTAGTGGCGCCTAGAACTTGGCCTTCATGACTGCTCCAAGCACTAACAGTACTAATGATGCTAACACTGCTAGTCCACAAGTTAGTACTGCTAGCCCTAATGTTAATGCTGCTAGCCCACAAGTTAGTACTGCTAGCGTCAGTGATAATACTGTGTATGCTTTCATGGTTGAAAATCCCAATGGTTCTAATGTCCTACACCAGGACTTAGAGAAAATTCATGAAGATGATTTGGAAGCAATAGATTTGAAGTGGCAGCTCTCTGCTAAGTGTGAGGGCAAATAAGTATTATCAGAGGACATGCAAGAAGATTTTCATTAATGCTAATGATATTGCTGGGTATGATAAATCCAAGGTTGAGTGTTACAACTGTCATAAGTTGGGACACTTTGCCAGGGAGTGTAGAGCACCAAGAAGCAAGGAAAGTCAGTTCAGGAATCAAGACAACACCAGGAAGCAAGGAAACAATGAAGACAAATCTTCAAAGGCAATGTTGGCTATAGATGGTGTAGGTTTTGATTGGAGTGACATGGCAGAAGAACAAGTTCAAACAAACATGGCTTTAATGGTATTCTCAGACTTTGAGGTATACACTGATAAAACTTGTTCTAAAACTTGTTTGAAAAACTATGAAACTCTTAAGAAACAGTGTGATGATTTGCTTGTTAAGCTTAATGAATCTGAATTTAAAGCAACTACTTATAAAAGAGGTTTAGCAACTCTAGAAGATCAAATTATCACTTATAAAAAGAATGAGGTTCTTTTTAGTGAAGAAATAGGAGTTCTTAAAAGAGAAGTAGCTTGTAAAGACTATGAAATAAATATGCTTAAAAGTGAGTTTGAAAAAGTTAAGCAAGAAAAGGATGGCATTGAATTTAAGATTGAGAAATTTGATAAGGCCTCAAAAGACTTAGATCAGTTGTTAGGAAGTCAGATAACTGACAAATGTAAAAAGGGTTTAGGATATAGTGTAGTTCCTCCACCACACCCTTTAATCTATAATAGACCTAACAAGCTTGATCTGTCTTATTCTGGTCTTGATGAATTCAAAGAGCCTGAGTTCAAAGGTTATGGTCCTAAGGATAGTGAGCAAGAGTCTAATGTTGTTTGTGATAAAAAATCAGATAATTCTAAAGAAAATTCTGAAGAGTCTTTGGTAGAAGAACAAGTATCACAAGACACAAGTAGCTTTGTTGAGAGTTCACCTAAGGTTGATAAAGAAACTGTTTTTCCTGTTAATAAAAAGGTAGAATTTACTAAACTTAAAATCATGAAAAACCACTAGATGGATGAGGAACAAGATGAGTCATTGAATAAGGTTGTAAAGAAAAAATGTTATTCTACTGCCTGCTAAAATAGAAAAACCAGTTAGAAAGTCAGTTAGGTATGCAGAGATGTATAGATCACAAAGGCCTAGAGGGAATCAGAGAAATTGGAATGGTCAGAAGTCCAATCAACTAGGTAGTGAATTTGTGATGTATAACAAGGCTTGTTTTAATTGTGGGAGCTTTAAACATGTGCAGAAAAATTATACTTACCATCAAAAGAAAAAGGTGGTAAGTGGGAACAATTACAACAGGGTGGATAATTACTATTATGCCAAGACCTCACACCATAGAACCCACAAAAATGTGACTCCAAGAGCAGTTTTGCTGAGAACTGGCCTAAAACCTCTTAGTACTGCTAAGTCAGTTTATACTGCTCACCCAAAACCAACAGTGCATTGTGCTAGACCAAAAAACTCATTTTTCATATCTGTACAACTTACTGGTCCAAAGGCCTTTTATAAGAAAACCTAGCTTTAACTAACAGGCATTTTTATCATAAGGTTAATTACTGTCAGCCTAGAATAGGTAATAATGCTAGGGTTTCTATACTGGAAAATGTTAATACTGTTAGGCCCAAGTAGTTAATACTGCTGGTCTAAATGGAACATAGTTAATGCTTCCAGGGCAATGATTCAATGCTATTAAGCCCTCTGCATGTAGGGTTTGGAGGAACACTATCAAACCTATTAGTGCTCCAATCACTTTGAACAGATATAACTATTATTGATGCCGGGCAGATCCAAGTCAGTAATGCTTGGGTCCAAAGAAATCTAATTTCTTTATCTTTTGTGCTGGGAAATCCACAAATCATGCTAAAGGATTTGTTGACAGTGGGATGCTCAAGGCACATGACTGCGTAACATAGCTTATCTCTCTGATTTCACGCGAGTTTGTTGGAGGTTATTTGCATTTGGAAGAGGTGCTATGGTGGCAATTTCTGGTAAGGTACTCTTAAGATGCTAATCTTAATTTTGAAGACGTATGCTTTGTCAATGAGTTAAAATTCAATCTTTTTATTGTCTCACAGATGTGTGACAAAAAGAACTATGTCCTTTTTACAAATACTGAATGTCTTGTCTTGTCTCCAAATTTTAAGTTGCCTGATGAAAATCAGATACTTCTTAAAGTTCCTAGAAAGGACAATATGTACAGTTTTGATATGAAGAACATTGTTCCTAAAGAAAGTTTGACTTGTCTTGTTGTAAAGGCTACATCAGATGAATCAATGCTTTGGCACAGAAGACTGGTCATTTACTATTTTTAAAAACATAAATAAGCTAGCCAAGGATAATCTAGTAAGAGGACTGCCTACAAAACATTTTGAAAATGACTAAACCTGTGTTGCTTGTCTTAAAGGGAAGCAGCACAGAGCTTCTTGTAAGTCCAAAGTTCTGAATCCTATTACTAAGCCTTTGTTTACATATGTAGGTTGTCCGAGTCCGTTAACTTGAGTTATGCAGGTTACATTGCATATTGAGATATTGGCAAAGTAATATAATGTAAAAAAGCGAACAATTTCCCTGAAAAAGGTGAGTTTATATATAACTGATAGATTGTACATCATCTAATTTAATAGATGGATATTTACATTTATGAAAATTGTGGGTTGTTATAGTTCACCATGCTTAATAGGCATAAGAACTGGCTAGTCTATAAGCAAACGGCTTGTGGTAAAGACTTCTCAAATCCGTTTATGGTTGACAATTTACCAAAAATTGTAGAGTTTTCAACTCACCTTGCTTCATAGTAAAGAGTTGGCTAGTCCAAGATCAAACACTTCTTGGTAAAGACTACTCAAATCTGTTGATAGCTGATAGTTTGCTAAAAACTATATGGTTTATCAATGCACCATGTTATGGCAATGAAGCATTGGCTAGTCCAAAAGCAAATGGTATTTGGTAAAGACAAGTCAATTTCGTTGATGGTTGACAGTTTACCAAAAACTGTATGGTAATTAACTCACCATATTTTTGAAATAAAGAGTTAACTATCCCAGAGCAAACGGCTACTGGTAAAGGAACATCAAATCCATTGATGGCTGGTAGTTTGCCAAAAACTACAAAGACAACTTAGTTGGATTGTTGCTGAAAAGATGTTGTTGTGTTGCTGAAAAGACAGAGTTGCTGCTGAAGATAGATAGTGTTTAAAGATTATATCATGTTATGTTAAAGTGTTTGGATACATCCTCCGTGAACTTAGGAAGATTAACTTAAAGAAACATAAAGTTAAGTAAGTTCAACATTCATGTTTATGGGAGGATTGTTAGGAATTATTCATTCCTGACTTAGTACCGTTAGTGATAATAGTTAGTACCGATAGTTATAATTAGTACTGACAGTACAAAATGTTAAGTACTGATCAGTTAGTTAGTACCGTTAGTAGAAAATAGTTAGTACCGTTTAAGAGATATGTATGAGATATGGAAAAGATATGTACTATCTTTTATGCATTTTGTAAGCCTATTAGGGTTTATCCTTAGTCTATACAAGGATCCCTCATGGCATAGTTAGATATATCAGTTCAATATACATCTCATACAATCATATCTCATAGTTAGTAATCTGTAACCCTTAAAGCAGATTAATAGAAATTAAAGTTTAGTATTCATTGTTCTTCTTAATACTATTGTGTAGATTCTGCATATACAATAAGTATTCATAGTCAGTGTTTCTATATAGTCAAACTGTATTTATACAAGTTGGCTATCACCCTTAGCAGGCTGCAAAGATCTGTTCAGTTTGGGACTCACATAATCTGATATCCTAAATCTTATCGACTAATGTTTATCTATTAGCATACTTAATAAACGGCTTTAGATTTGCGAAGAGACCCCTTTATATCAAGATTATGCATGGGGATATCAATCTCAGATTGAGGACAATGTGTAGCTTTAGTATGGGGGGAATCTATCGATTTGATTATACCTACGACCGTTGTTCTCACGTAACCCGTTTTTCCACCAAAAATATGTGATTTTTTTGAAAATAGCAAAATTTAAAAATTTTTGTGCATGATAAAGTGAAAAAAGTGATAAATGTTGGAATAAAGTGATGAAATAAGTGTTGTAACACAAATAAAGGTAAGAACGAGAAATAAATTTTGATCCGACCGGTTTTACACCTTAGCTTTTTTCTTAACATATTTAAATCGAGTTTGTTGCTAGTCTTATGTAGGCTGATCCATTATGCCGAACTCAATTTATTAGAATTAAGATTGTTGCCAGTCTATGTGACTTGTTAAAGTGCCGATCTTAATTTGCTAGGCTAAGCATTCGCAAGTCTCTTTCTTAGAGATTTTAAATTGCGAAGAACGAGAAATGATAGAGTCGAGTATAAGTCATGATATTAAACATGGAATAGTTGGTTTTCTTTCAAGCTCATAAGTATTAATTATGGCTTTTTCTCCCATTAGCTTGTTTCACTTGTATATTAATAATGTTTAATAAATAAGGTTGTCCGGTTTAACTTAATTTTTAGTGACTTTCCACTAACTTGGAAGATGATGCCAATAAAATAGGTACACATCGGGATTCGGAATTTGGCATACTATATATATCATATGAATAATTGCTTTACTTACACCTTAAAGAGCCTTAGGGTATATGGTGTAAGTAGAGTTAATCATGAGATTACTTATGCCTTAAAGAGCCTAAGGGTATATGGCGTAAGTTATTAAATTGTTCATACCTTAAAGAGCCTAAGGGTATATGGCATGAATGATTGAATCATGTTTAATAAATGATTTGTGACCACGCGCGAACCTACTCCTTAATATCTATATATATGAATATAAATAAACACAAGGATCAAGATTCGCGAAATCAAGAAAACCGGAAGCAATATAGAGAAACTCTGGGTCGTTATGTCCCAACGAGGCTAGAAATGGAAAATCGAAAGACGATTGATGATTTGTGTTTGAATATGACAAGGATGAGATTATGATTGGGCACTAACACTGATAGGCAAAAGCACATAAAAATAAGCAAAGAGAATAAGCTGGAACAAGAATAAAAGCTAGAAATGGTAAACAAAAAACACTTAAAACTTTTGCTCTAAGACACAAAGAAGCTCAAAAATTGACTTAAGACAAATCAAAGAAGCTAAGCTAACTCTAAATAAGCAAGTTCAAAAAAACAAT
>BQNB010070857.1:0-32976 GCA_026074375.1 Tanacetum coccineum
TTCTCTCTACCTTTCTCTCTCTAACTTCTCTCTAAACTTCTTCCATTTTATCTCATCTTATTTTTCTTGTTTCAATAATGAAGTGAAAGATTATTTTGGGTTCGACAATTGATATTAGATAGATAAGAAGTAAGAGATGCAAAGGAAAAGAGAGAATAGAAATATATCACCCGGGACACAAGTATTTATAGTGGTTCAGCTACAAGGACACCTTCCTTGCCCTACTCTACTCCCCGAGTCACCTACTCGAGAGTTTATTAAACACTAGTCACCGAGCTCTTTTCACTTGGCGAAGAAGCCTTCACAACGATGGTACACTTCTATAGGTTACAAAGATGATCACCGAATTTCTCACACACGAGAATCGATAATAACACAACTACACTTGATGTACAACTAACAATACAACAATAAATCACAACAAGATGATCTCTTGAATGAAGTAAGAAAAATCAAGATCAGTACACTTTTGAGGCGTGCTTGAAACTTTCGCGTATTTGGCAATTCCTTTCTTGAAGTGAATTACCTACACAAGATTTAGAAAGAGATGCTAGAGAGCTAAAGAGATCAGTTGATTAGAGAGAAGATTAGATGAGAAAGGTGTATGAAAACATGAGAAATGGCTTGGTATTTATAGCCAAAAGTTTTACTGTAGACCGGTTCTTCCGGTGCTGTTGACAGAGGGCACTGACTTGCAAAACAAAGAGCACCGGCATACAGTAACTAAATTCGGATTTTGATTTGCAAAATCTTAAGATATCTTGTGTAATCTTATAAGATTTTCCTTGGATTTGCTGCATTTGATTATATACTAAATGAAGTAATTAAATTAATAAGTGTAAGATAATTTAGTGTAAAGTTAGGGTTTAAAAAGATTTGTGCACTTTTTCAAGTTGCATGTGCTTTTATACAAAGTTGGGAGATAGTAAAGAAATCATGTTTTGAGAAAATAAGAGGTTTGAGAAAAATGGTTTGTTATGTTTTGTCATTAATAAAACCTTAGCATAAGTTGATTGTAGAAACATTTTTTTTAAACTGGTTTATTTGTATTAACATGGTTAACATTATTGACTAACTTATTGGAAATTGTATGACTGTTTTTGGTTAATCTGTTTGTTTTGTTTGAAACAGGAAAAGAGGATGTGAAGAAGACGCATCAAGCTCTGAAGTATAAGACTGAAAGTAAAATCAAGACTGGATCATTTGGTGAACTTTATTTAGGTAAGATGTAATTTCTTAGGATTATTAATGATCGTGTTGTTAGTAATTATATATGTTTTGCAAGTGCAATTATAGATGATGAAACTTTTTGAGTGATAACGTATAAATTATACATGTTTTCGGTGGCGTTATTTATTCATATTTTATCATTTCTCGTGAACTTTTGATACTTAATAGCATGAAATACTTGCAGGTTCACTTGAAGACATCCCGAGCTCAAATCAAACAAAGATCGAATACTTATACACTTCGAAAATCAAGATGCAAGTCAAAGATAAAGTCTCAAGCTCAAAGTGAAAATGTGCGTCGCACTTATCAATTGTGTGCCGTACTTCCCCTCAAAGTAAAAGAATTAAAGACTTAGTCAAAATAGTGCATTAACTCCCTAAGTACGCCGTACTTACAAGATTGTGCGCCGCATTTCCTATCTTGTTACGAAGAATAAATGAAGTCATAAATCCTATTGCATTAATACCTGTGATAACCGGTAATTTGCCCAGGGTTAAGTATTATAAAATATTGTAATTTTATATTTTGAAGTCTTTCGATCTTGTCAGTTTTCTTGATGAAAGCTAAAAAGTTGACTTTTGTAGACTATTTTGCGTAAAACGGTTTCGGTTTAACCGGGAGTTTGATGTAGTTTTGAGTTCGTAAATGAATCGCTTTTGATTTGTTTTTTTGTTTTAGAGAGGTTTTGAAGTTTTCTGTGCTTTCCGGGACGACATTTTAATTAAGCGAAAAATCGTCACGCAGCGCGTACCAGCACGACATTTTAGTTAAGTGTGGAGATTTAACGAAGTTGGGAATGTGTTAATGGGTTTATTTATTGACGTGCTGTCGTGTAGGGTCAATTATTTGATTATCAAGTTTTAAATTTATATTTAGCCGACAAACCTTAAACAACACTTTAACGAGCAGTGTACCCGGTCAAGATGGAGTTCGCGGTAAGTAGGGTGTCGAACACTAAGAGTGGAGCATTAATATGATATTCTATTAGTATTTTAATTAATCTATTTACTGGTTAAACCTATGCTATATACGTTGTCTAATGATATGAGGGAGGGGGGTTTTCAGCCTGAGAGACTGGCACAGGTATAAAACCCTGTGTTTTCAAGTCATTGACGCGTCGATAAATCCACAATGTACCTTTTGTATTGTACGCGTTTGCTTTAAATCGTAAATGTTAAGCTAAATCGCGTAAGCTAAAAAAATTAGCGTTCAATGTAAACGGGCATCAAACAATTAAGCGTTTACATCAATCAAGTATTAAATAATTATTTTGAGAATAATTATGATCCTTGTTCATTTTATTTTTATTGGTTACGTAAATTAAATATGTTTCACAATAAAATACGTTTAGGCATACCCGGAACCACCAAAATTTTTCTACGCTTCAACAAATACCCACGATTGTACCTAATACCTAAAGTTTTATTAAAATTTACCCAAGTAAATGTTGCTAATCACTTTGTACACTAGGGAATGAAATAATACACAAATACTTGCAAGTAAACATCTTTTATTAAAATCTACAAGTTGTAACTTTCCTATATTTCACTAAATATTATGTTAGATAGCAAAAGACTTCTAGAAGCCCTTCTCCCCCCTAGCTCACGTCTACAACAACAACATAGACAAGAAGCACACATTTTCTTCACCACTTGACTTGTACATCTCCTAGTAATTAAACATAGCCATACCATGTTTCCTTTGACCATAAGTCTTCCTTAAGACCCTCCTTTTGTTCCTTGGACTACTATTGCATTCTTTTGACCATCCTAGCTCTTATATATACAAGTGTTCAAGAGAGATAACTCATAGATAGCAAAACACTTAGTGAAAAAGATCAAAAACCCTCCTTTGGCTCTCCTTTAAGCCCACGGCTCAAACACCCCTTAATACATAATCCATATCAAATTTTCTACAACCTATACAAGCCATTACACATCCATCCTAAGATATTCTAAGATGTTTCCAAGCATTGGTTAGCCATTTGCAAGTAATTATCAAGAAAAGGAAAGATTAGGGTTTCATAACCTAATCTAGGGTTTCACATTTGCAAGCTTTGGTTTTGTGTCTAAACAAGGGTTTAGCACTTATTTATCATCACCATCATTCATCATAAGGTCTTCTATAAACCTTTATACTTTCATTTTATGAGTTTTTATGTATATGATGTGCTATGTAGTGAAATCACCATTTAGGATTTTTAACATGTAAATGGAGTTTTCACTTGTAATGACCATTTTGTACACTTTTATATATCTTGAAAACGAGCGCAAAGACATACACTAAACATGATATCAAGGCGACTAGCAGTTAGATAGAGTAAACTACCAATCATACCACGGTATTTAGTGTTCGCGATGGGTTCGCCCTCTTTCATTACGGGTGGGAGTTTGGTTCTCGGAAGACATAGGAGTTTTATTAGTTTGGCGTTTTCAAAGACCGAATTTCTTTACATTTCTCCTTTGCACATATTTAGATTGATTAAGAAGATTACATCTTTGAATTGTTGGATTTGTTAATAAAAAAAAAAAAAAACCAAGGAAGAAATTCAATTACCCATCTGCTCATTTCAAAACTCTCATGCATGATTTGGAGAATCATCACATAAGTCTTGACAAGTTGATCGAAGGATGGTCGTCGTCCTTATAGTTTTTGGACAATGATGATATGTGAATCCTTTTTCTTAGTAAATAAAGTGTTATCTACTAAGCCCATGGTGTATGAATGATCAAGGAGGAAGGCTTTGAGTCGATCATACCAAGCTTTAGGTGCTTGTTTGAGACCATAGAGAGCTTTTTGGAGTTTGAACACATGATTTGGTTTGGTTTTTTCATAAAATCTACAAATCTGGCGAGGTTGGGCATACCATACACTTCTTCGTTTATATAACCATTTAGGAATATACAACAATTTTGACCATCCTTTGAAAGAGTTTGAAGTCATGAGCACAAGCATACGCAGAAGGATTCTTATAGATTCTAATCTTGCCACCGGGGCATAGGTTTCATCGATCTATTCCTTCTTGTTGATTGTATCCTTGTACAAAAAGTCTGCTTTATTTCTAGGATCGGACACCATTTTCGTCAAGTTTTTTTTATGACCCATTTAGTACCGATGATTGTTTGGTTTGAGGTCGGAGGGGATTATGCACCAAACGTCATTTGTTTTAAATTGAGTTTTTAACTCTTCTTGCATAGCCATAGTCCAACTTTCATCTTGTATAGCTTCTTTAATGTTTTTAGGTTCTACGGAAGAGACAAAGCAGAAGAAGTTGCTTTGGTTTTGAACTTGAGATCTTAGAGTTCTTTGATTTAGGTTTCCTATGACGGTTCCTAAGGGATGATCTTTAGATTCTTTGATGTTCGAGATTTGTTTGTTTAATGGTTCATTTTCCTTGACTTCTAAGTCTTTTCTTTGGTTTTCTATGATGTCGACTTCTAGTAAGTCATCATCGACTAAAGGAGGAGAATTAGAGATTCTTTGACTTTCATGGTTTCTTTATTTAGAACTACATAAGCTTTACTATTAGGGGAATATCCTAAGAAAATACCTTCGGTCGATTTAGGGTCGAATTTGGTAAGGTAGTCTTTGGTATTTAAAATGAAACATTTACAACCAAAAACTTTAAAGTATTCTAAGTTGGGCTTTCTACCTTTGAAAAGCTCATAAGGAGTTTTTCCGAGGAAAGGTCTAATAAGAATCCTATTTAGAATGTAGGTGGGTTTTCGTTACAGGCATTTAACACCGAAAATGTTTCTGAGAATTGAGTGTTCTTTAACGCAATGTTTACAATTTCTTGTTGTGTTCTATTCTTAACATTCTATACCTATTTTATTGTGGAGTACGTGGAGCCGAAAAGTTATGAGTAATGCCATTAGCATCATAAAAAGCTTCGAATTGTACTTCATTATTGAATTCCCGACCATGATCCGTACGGATTGAAATAATGGGGCAACCTTTTTGATTTTGAATCTTTTTACTTAGAATTTCAAAATGATCAAAAGCTTCATTTTTATGTTTTAAAAATCTTGTCCAAGTGTACCTTGAATAGTCGTCAACAATGACCAAAGTGTAGAAGTTGCCTCCGTAACTTTGAACGGCCGACAGACCAAACAAGTCCATATGTAAAAGTTCTAGACATTTAGAAGCAGAAACCATGTTTTTAGCCTTATGGCTTTCATGTACTTGTTTTCCAACGTTGCAAGCGTCGTAAAAATGTTTTTCAAACTTTAGTTTTGGTATGTTTCTAACAAGTTCTTTAGATGATAGCGATTGTATAAGTCGCATATTGGTTGTGGACCCCTATTTTCGATGCCATAAGGTCTAAGTTTATCTTAGAGGTTAGACAATAAGGGCTATAGAGAGAGTATTTTTTGGTGAATTCCCCATTTTCATAATTTAAAGGCCATTTTTCCTAATTCCTTTTCTTAAGGTTATGCCATTTTTAATTATTTTGCTACTGGTTTTACTAAATAGTACATTGCATTTTTATCACAAATTTGACCTATGCTAAGAAGATTAAAACTAAGATTTTCTACGTGACTAACATCATTGATGGTGAGGAAGTTATGAGAAATCATACCTTTGCCGATGATCTTGCTTTTAGTGTTACTACCAAACAACACGTTACCTCCATCAAAAGGTTTATAGGATGAGAAGAGATCTTTGTTTCCGGTCATGTATCTAGTACAACCGCTATCTTGGATCCATTCATCCGGGTCAAGTTTAACTTTTGACGACCTAGATGCGTAAACAACTCAAGCATTTGGTTTGTTTAGTCCCAATATCTATGGGTCCGTTAGTGTTTTACATACCGTTTGGTTGTCCCATGTATGGAAATGGAGGAAAAGGACACCATTGATTATACATAGGAGGTTGGAATTGTTGTTCATGTTGTGTTTCATAGTTCCAATTTACTTGGCGATAATCGCTTTTGGGGTATAGGCTACTAGGTCTCCTATGGGTCATTTTATGGGGCGTTTGGATTTTACTTTTTCCATGTCCTTGCAAGTTTTAGAATTGGTGGTAGTTTGTTACCTTTTGGTGCACCTAAAATAGACTTTTTGGTAATTAGAACGGAGTCATTTTGTTTAACTACGTTGGTTTCCAATTCTTTTCCTTTTTCTGCACTGTCATCAGACAGCCGGTGCTGTTCGTTTGAACTGGTCGGTGCTGTTTTGTGCATGAATGGCTCGATGAATTCCGGTTCTACAGAGAGCTTTTTAAGTTGATCTCCTAGATTTTTGATTTTAGTGTTTCTAGGGGAAGCTATAGTCTCTGTGTATCCTAATCCACACTTTGTCTTTTTGAACGGGTTTTTGCATTTTCGGAACATTTTTTGTTAAGATGGAAGCTACATATTCTCGAAATTAGCTAGTTTCGCTTGAGGTCACTTTCGGGTGTGGACCACTTAAACTAACAAACAAAGTGTCCTTGTATTTGTAGGCTAAAATTGTGGATCATGCTTCCCTCTTTTTGACCGGTTGTGAGCACAAAAAAAAATTAAGCCAATCACAAATAAGCTTCGAAAATAAGCAACCAAAATAAGCTCGAATTTTATCAAAATAAGCTCGGAAATTTTGAAAAAGGAAAAACGAAGCAACTAGTTTAGTGACTTAGAATATGTAGACCAAGTATAGCAAGATGTAAACAAGCAAAACAAATAAATAAACCCAAATTTTTTTTTGAGCCGTGAGCTTATTTGCAAAAATAAGCCACAAAATTTTGAGCTTATTACGAAAAATGAAACACAAGATGGTGTAGAATGATTAGAGCAAGGAAAGTAAGAGCCAAACAAACCAATAAGCCCAAATTTTTTTTGTGCCGTGAGCTTATATGATGAAATAAGCCACAAAAATAAGCTTTTTGAGCTTATTGAACCACAAAACAACCACTATCTACCCGAGGATCTTGATACCAAAGGTATGAATCCAAGAATCACTTCACTTCATTATTAAGAACAAGAAAAGTAGGAAGGAGATGAGAAGAATTGTAGAGAGAGAGAGAGTAGAGAGAGAAAGTGAGAGAATGAGGAAGTTTACTTGCAAAATGAAAAGTTACAAATGACCAACCCCTCCCCCCACTTTTCTTGAGGAGGTGTATATGTATAAAAACTAAAAGGCTTCCATGCCTTTAGTAATTCTATGGGCCAGGCTCGGGATTACTTGGGCTTTTGCCTGATACACGTGACCGGTTAGCTTACATTTAAGAGCCCGTTTACCCGTCTAGCCTATTACAACGTATATTAATGAATGACCAAGACATAATATAATTAATGAACGAACTTCCATTGTTCGACTCAATATTTTAAGGCTAACAATCTCCCCCGAAGTGAGTTCATTGTGACACTCCTTCGTGAGATCAATGAGATTGCTTTTGTCGTTAAGCTCTTGTCTTTAGATCAAGCACCTGAAAAGTGAACGCGACTGAACTATCTATTTATACCTAAGGGGGAACGACGTTGCACGTTCAATGTCCCTTATTTTTGGCTCAGTAACTTTATAATTGTTTGCTTCGGGGATGAAGCAAGGGGGCTATGATAATGCTGGAGGTCAGTATATGTGCTCTTTTGTGCTCCATATTTTTTTAAATAAAGAGTTAACTATCCCAGAGCAAACGGCTACTGGTAAAGGAACATCAAATCCGTTGATGGCTGGTAGTTTTCCAAAAACTATAAAGCCAACTTAGGTAGATTGTTGTTGAAAAGATGTTGCTGTGTTGCTGAAAGGACAGAGTTGCTGCTGAAGATGGATAGTGATTCAAGATTTAGATAGTGTTATGTTAAAGTGTTTGGATACATCCTCCGAGAACTTAAGAAGATTAACTTGAAGAAACATGAAGTTAAGTGAGTTCAACATTCATGTTTAGGGGAGGATTGTTGGGAATTATGTTTTCCTGACTTAGTACCACTGGTGATAATAGTTAGTACCCATAGTTATAATTAGTACTGACAGTACAAAGTGTTAAGTACTGATCAGTTAGTTAGTACCGTTAGTATAAAATAGTTAGTACCGTTTAAGAGATATGTATGAGATATTATCGGAAAAGATATGTATTATCTTTTATGCATTTTGTAAGTCTATTAGGGTTTATCCTTAGTCTATAAAAGGATCCCTCACGGCATAGTTAGAAGAATATATACATCTCATACAATCATATCTCATAGTTAGTAATCTGTAATCACCTTAACAGATTAATATCAAAGTTTAGTTTATTCATTGTTCTTCTTAATACTATTGTGTAGATTCCGCATATATAATTAGTATTCATAGTCGGTGTTTCTATATAGTCAAACTGTATTTATACAAGTTGGCTATCACTCTTAGCAGGCTGTAAAGATCTGTTCAGTTTGGGACTCATACTTCGTCGAGTCGTACGTCATAGTCGAGAGCTTATTTCATCCATATTGCTTGTTGACATGCCTTTCCGATGCTTACATATTCAGTTTCGGTAGTTGATATAGCAAGAGCGGTTTGTTTCTTCGAGAACCAAGATGTCAAACAACATCCCACGAACGTACAAATACCGCTAGTGCTCTTTCGGTCCACATAATCTCCCGCATGATCAGAGTCAGCATATACTACGGTTTCTATGCCGGTCCCCTTAGGATACCATAATCCTAAGTGTGTAGTGCCTTTAATGTATCAGAAGATACATTTAACCGCTTCAAGGTGAGAGGTTTTGGGAGCCTCTTAAAAGCGGGCACAAAGGCAGACACTAAACATGATATCGGGCCTACTTTCCGTTAGGTATAATAAACTACCTATCATGCCTCGATACTTGGTACTATCTACTGACTCACACTCTTCATCTTTTGTGAGTTTGGTACCGGAGGACATGGGGGTTTTCATTGGTTTAGATTCTTCTAAGCTAAATTTTTTAAGCATTTCTTTAATATATTTAGATTGATTAAAGATTATACCATCTTCCATTTGTTTTATTTGTAGTCCAAGGAAGAAGTTAAGTTCACCCATCATGCTCATCTTGAACTCGTCATGCATGATTTTGGCAAATTCATCACACATGTCTTGACAAGTCAAGCCGAATATAATGTCATCGACATATATTTGAACGATGATGAGATTTGAACTTTTCTTCTTTGTAAAAAGTGTGTTATCTACCATTCCCATTTTGTATTCATGTTTAATAAGAAAAGCTTTTAATCTATCATACCAAGCTTTAGGTGCTTGTTTAAGACCGTATAAAGCTTTCTTTAGTTTATAAACATGATATGGTTTTTCAAAGTCAATGAATCCTGGAGGTTGTGCCACGTATACCTCCTCATTGATAAAACCGTTCAGGAATGCACTTTTTACATCCATTTGGAATATCTTAAAGTATAAAGCACAAGCATAAGCTAATAGTATTCTAATTTACTCAAGTCTAGCAACTGGGGCATAAGTTTCATCATAATCGATGCCCTCTTGTTGATTATAGCCTTGAGCAACTAACCTAGCCTTATTTCGAGAAACAATATCGTTCTCTTCTAACTTATTTCTAAACACCCACTTAGTTCCTATGATTGTCATATTTCTAGGTTGTGGAACTAACTCCCAAACGTCGTTAGCAATGAATTGATTTAATTCTTCTTGCATGGCGACTATCCAACTATCATCCGTTAAGGCTTCATTCACATTCTTAGGTTCTATAGTTGACATAAAACAAAAGAAGTTACTTTGGTTTTGGGCTTGTGATCTAAGCGTTCTTTGGTTAAGGTTTCCTTTAACATTTTCTAATGGATGGTTCCTAGATTCCTTAATATTGACTATTTCGTCAATCTCTAAAATTTCATCCTCAATGTCATTTTCTAAGTTGTTCTTTTCGGTAACCTTAACCGCTTCTTTTTCATCTAAGTCATCATCCACCAAGGGTGATGTCTTATAGGGTGGAGGAGTTTCATCGAATGTCACGTTGAGTGATTCTTTGAATTTCCTAGTATGTTTATTAAGGATGATGTATGCTTTACTATTTTGGGAGTATCCTAAAAAGACACCTTCGTATGACTTTGAGTCAAAATTTATAAGGTAGTATTTAGTGTTAAAAATGAAGCACTTGCTTCCAAACACTCTAAAGTAATCAATAGTAGGTTTCCTACCTCTCAAGAGTTCGTAAGGTGTTTTTCCTAAAATGGCTCTAATTAGGATTCGGTTGAGAATGTATGTTGCAGTATCTACTGTGTTACACCAAAAATTTTGTGGTAACGATTTCTCATTCAACATAGTCCTACTCATTTCTTGAAATGTCCTATTTTTCCTTTCAACCACTCCGTTTGATTGAGGAGTGCGTGGAGCTGAGAAGTTATGTGTAATTCCATTGGCATTACAAAACTCTCCAAATTGCACCTCATTATCAAATTCCCTACCGTGGTCGGTTCTTATTGACACTATCGTACATCCTAATTGGTTTTGAATTTTCTTACTAAATATTTTGAAATGATCGAAGGCTTCAGTTTTATCCTTAAGGAATCTAGTCCAAGTATACCTAGAGTAGTCATCTACTATGACTAAGGTATAGCGGTTTCCTCCGTAACTCCTTACGGTGGATGGACCAAAGAGATCCATATGAAGGAGTTCTAAGCATCTAGTCCTTGAGACTATATTCTTAGCCTTGTGACTAGCATGAGCTTGTTTTCCAATTTTGCAAGCATCACAGAAGTGTTGATCAAACTTACAGCTTATGTAGTTGCTATACTGATTCATTTAGATGCTCTCGATTGTATGGGACGCATATTTGCGGGACCTTAATATCTATATTGCAAAAACCACTGCGCATTTTTCATCATTCATGCTTGACAAAATTTGGTTTTTAGGCTTATTTTAGTTTCATCATGATAAGTCTTTTTTCTTAATTCCTATACATATGTACCTTGCATCCTTACGTGATTTCACGTATCATGTTCAGTGAAATGTTACTCTAACACTTATTATCACATATTTGTCCTATACTTAACAAGTTAAATCTTAAGTTATCTACATGTTCTACATTACCTATATTGAGAGAGTCATTTGAAATCGTACATTTGCGAATGATGTTACCGTGAAGATTGCTACCAAAAATGACATTACCTCCATTGTATGGCTTATAGCTTGAGAAGAGCTTTCGGTTACTCGTCATGTGTTTGGAGCATCCGCTATCCTTTATCTACTCATCGGGTTCTAAGTCGACTCCAAGGCATATCAATTTATATAAGGCAATACCTCAAACATTTTGTCCCCAATATCTCATGGGTCCAAAGTTGTTAGAGCTAAACATCCCTTGCATTTGATGCAATTGGTTGGGATTTGAGAATGAAAGACACATTTCCTATGGCATGTAACTTTGACGTTGAAAATTGTCCCAAGTTACAGGAAAGACATGAGGTTGATTTTGTCGACCAACATTTCTTTTTGGTTGCGGTGTCTTAGGACGAGGATAATGGTTAATGACTCTTCTAGGTGGTGGAGTTTTTGTTCAAAAATTAGGTTTTAAAAATCCAACTTTGGGTTTTGACAATGGCTTATAAAATTGTTTAACTTCATTATCACTAGCAATGGGAAATTTGACATTGTTTACTATTATGTGTTTTAGTCTAGGACCCAAGATAGATTTTTAAAAAGACATACTTTTCTCAGATCCAGCCTTATGATATAACCCACGGGGCTGTCACGAACCCGCTAGAAATCAAGAACACGTCGCCAAATGGTGTGTTTGGTAACGAATTTAATATAGTGAAGGAATTAGAGATTTGGTGTGAATCGTCTAATCCTTATGGTATAATGCATTTAGATCTTGGAAATATGGTGTTTGAGGTCTGAAATTGGTGGTAAATCAGTGGTGGAGAGTGGTGGTTATATGGTGGTAAGTTGTCATACCTCGTCACAAGCGGAAACACGAGAATGCAACATAATGATCAATCACAACACAAGATACATAATAGAGAAAACTAAAATGCATAAATGAACAGTGTTATGATGACCATCAACCTCAATACGACCTTGAGTGATGTCCCATCCAAGAACACAACAAATAGTCGCTTACAAATCCAAATGCTCGCGTAGGGATCCATACAATCTTAAACATTAATCCTCAAAAGAAACAAATACATAACATACTTCAAAAGCAAGACCTCTCAAACATGACCCATACATGATACACTTAAAGTCTGCTATCTCATATCTCAACCTTAACGATCATTCTCTTCACCTGATACTCGAAAACGTCAACAATAATGTTGGTGAGCTCGTTGGTTTGATATAAAACAAAAGAAGTTACTTTGGTTTTGGGCTTGTGATATAAGGGTTCTTTGGTTAAGGTTTCCTATGACATTTTCTAATGGATGGTTCCTAGACTCTTTAATATTGACTATTTCGTCAATCTCTAAAGTTTTATCCTCAATGTCATTTTCTAAGTTTTTCTTTTCGGTAACCTTAATTGCTTCTTTTTCATTTAAATCATCATCCACTAAGGGTGATGTCTTAGAGGGTGGAGGAGTTTCATCAAATGTCACGTTGAGTGATTCTTCGACTTTCCTAGTATGTTTATTAAGGATGATGTAAGCTTTACTATTTTGGGAGTAACCTAAAAAGACACCTTCGTGCGACTTAGGGTCAAACTTTGTAAGGTAGTCTTTGGTGTTTAAAATGAAGCACTTGCTTCCAAACACTCTAAAGTAATCAAGAGTAGGTTTTCTACCTCTTAAGATTTCATAAGGTGTTTTTCCTAGATTGGATCTAATTAGGATTCGGTTGAGAATGTATGTTGAAGTATCTACGGCGTTACACCAAAACTTTTTGTGGTAACGATTGCTCATTCAACATAGTCCTACTTATTTCATGAACTCTCCTATTTTTCCTTTCAACCATGCCATTTGATTAAGGAGTGCGTGGAGCCGAGAAGTTATGTGTAATTCCATTGGCATTACAGAACTTTCCAAATTGCACCTCATTATCAAATTCCCTACCGTGGTCGGTTATTATTGACACTATTGTACATCCTAATTGGTTTTGAATTTTCTTACTAAATATTTCAAATTGATCGAAGGCTTCGGTTTTATCCTTAAGGAATCTAGTCCAAGTATACCTAGAGTAGTCATCTACTATGACTAAGGTGTAGCGGTTTCCTTCATAACTCCATACGGCGGATGGACCAAAAAGATCTATATGAAAGAGTTCTAAGCATCTAGTCATTGAGACTATATACTTAGCTTTATGACTAGCATGAGCTTGTTTTCCAATTTTGCAAGCATCACAGAAGTGTTGATCAAACTTAAGCTTAGGTAAGTTTCTAACTAATTCTTTAGATGCCAACGATTGAATGAGACACATATTTGCGTGACCTAATCTCATATGCCACAACGTGGAGTTTTCATTAATCGTTGCTAGACAAATTTGGTCTTTAGGCTTATTTCCTAATTTCATCAGATAAACCATACTTTCCTATATACCTCTACCTAAACCTACAATCTTGTGATTTCACTATCATGTTCAGAGAAAGTTACTCTACACTTATTATCACATATTTGTCCTATACTTAACAAGTTAAATCTTAAGTTATCTACATGTTCTGCATTATCTATTTTGAGAGAGTCATCCGAAATCGTACCTTTGCCAATGATGTTACCGCGAAGATTGCTACAAAAAATAGCATTACCTCTGTTGTATGCCTTGTAGCTTGACAAGAGCTTTCGGTTACCCGTCAAGTGTTTGGAGCATCCGCTATCCTTTATCCACTCATCGGGTTCCAAGTCGACTCCAAGGCATATCTATTTATATAGGACAATAACTCAAACATTTGGTCCCCAATATCTCATGGATCCAAAGTTGTTAGTGCTAAACATCCCTTGCATTTGATGCAATTGGTTGGGATGTGGAAATTGAAGACACATTTTCCATGGCATGTAACTTTGATGTTGGAAATTGTCCCAAGTTACGGGAAAGCCACAAGGTTGATTTTGTTGACCAACGTGAAAACATTTTTATTTGTAAAAGAGAAATAAGAGTGTGTGTGTGTGGCTTTATATAGAAATTCATTTTAGCCTATTGACACTTCTAGTTCCTCCTAAGTTTATAAATATAACACAAGAGGTGTTTGTTTCGTTATATAGCTGACCCAAGGCTAGGGTCACACCACATTCGTAAATATTTTTATTCTGTCCCACTAAATTTATTTTAAAACGTTTAATAAAATGTTAAATCACGTAAACCTTGATTCTTGACATGTTTTTTTACAAAAACACGGGGGAAAGCCATAAAACACAAAAATAAAATAATCACGCTCTCGGAGCAAAATATAAATTTTTCTAAGAACCTCCGACAAATTTTATTTCCTTAGTTCCACTAGATGATGCCTCAAATGAATTAAACCTTAAACCTAACTTATCACCGGAGGCTTTTTGATTACTTAACATTTCATTTAAGCAATGTGTGCTCTTTTTAGTTTAAGAGCTTCCTCTTTAAGCTTTTCATTTTCAATTTTAAGCACATGACATTTTACACATTCGAGATCAACTCCCTTGTTTTTTCTCGAGTGTAGACACTTTTTCTTTTAGAATACTAAGTTCTTTTTCTAAACTATTTCTAGTGGCTTTTAATCTTTTGTTTTTAGTGATTATCTTTAAAACTTATTTGCACAGTTTATCATATTCATTATCTAATACTAAATCATCTATTGACGAGTTTTCATCACTAAAGTAAGAGGATTCGGAACATACCTCACTTGATGCTTTTTTGACCTTCTCATCATCTTCTTCACCGCTATCACTCCAAGAACCTCCAACAAAAGCTCTTTGGTTCTTGTCTTTCGGTGGTTTTGGACATTCTCTAATAAGATGATTTGGGTCGCCACATCTAAAGCATTTTCTATCACTTTTACCATTCTTGTCATCACGGCCTTTTTGGAATGTCTTTTTGTTATTCCAAGGTTGTCTCACGAATCTACCTTTTCTCTTAAAGAACTTCTTGATGTCTCTTACCGCCATGGCGTACTCTTCGTCTTCACTTCTGGAAGTCAAACACTCTTCATCACTAGATTCTTTCTTAGCCTTTAAACCAAAAGATTTCCTTTTAACTTTTTCTTTGACTATTTCGGAATCTTTCTTGATGATCATTTCGTAAACTTTGAGGTTCCCGATAAGTTCATCAAGAGATAGTGTTGTTAAGTCTTTCGACTCTTCAATCGCCGTGACCTTTGCTCTCCATTTAGGATGTAAAGCCCTAAGAAACTTCCTAACATAATTCTTGCTAGAATAGCCTTCATCAAGAGCTTTTAGACTAGTAATAACTTCTTCAACGTTTTTTTGTCCCTATCACTTTGACAATCCGTTTGAGGGTGGTAAGCGGTCCTCATATCTAAATTTGTCCCCAACGCCTTCTGAAGCGATCTCCAGAATCTAGACATAAAATGGCTACCTCTATTCAAAATGATTAATATAGGAACACCATGCCTACACATAACTTCCTTTAGGTAGAGTTGCGTGAGCTTCTCCATGCTATCTGTTTTCTTCGTTGGTAGGAAATGAGCTGATTTGGTTAGTCGATCGATAATGACCCATATCGTATCATACGCACTCGGCGTTCTAGGCAGTCCACTAACAAAATCCATAGTGATCCTTTCCCATTTCCAAATAAGAATCTCAGGTTGTTGCAGCAACCCAGACGGTTTCTGATGCTCAACTTTAACCTTCGCACAAGTCAGACACTTGCTAACATACATGGCAATATCAGCTTTCATATTCGGCCACCAATATAACAGCTTTAAATCTTGATACATCTTTTCTGACCCCGGATGGATAGATTACCTGGACTTGTGCGACTCGTGTATAATCAAATCCCTCAAACCACCGAATCGCGGCAACCAAACATGATTTCCAAAACAACGCTTTTCATCAGGGAGAAACTCGAATATTTGCTTAATCAATCTCCCTAAATTTTCAACCTTCACATTCTTCCTTTTCATTGCTTCCTTCTGAACGTCAAGAATCTGCTTAGATAGATTGTTATGAACAGTCATCATCAAATCTTGAGCACCTAATGGCTCAATCCTTTCCTCCCGACTTAAGGCGTCAGCCACAACATTCGCTTTTCCAAGATGATAACGAATCTCACAATCATAATCACTTAACAACTCAATCCAGCGACGTTGTCTCATGTTAAGCTCTTTCTGATTCAGAATATATTATAGGCTCTTCTGATCGATGAAAACCCCACACTTCGTTTCATACAAATAATGTCTCCAAAACTCTAGAGATAAAATAACCGGCTCCCTAAACTCCAAGTCATAAGTTGTGTAGTTCTCTTCATGGATCTTTAATTGTCGAGAAGCATATGCTATCACCTTTTCCCGTTGCATCAACATGGCTCCATAACCCTTAAGAGAGCATAGCAATAAACAACAAAATCTTCTGTTCCTTCGGGCAACACTAAGATCGATGCACTACACAACTTTTGTTTCAGTGTCTGAAAAGCTTCCTTTTCTTCCTAACCCCACTCATATTTCTTATCTTTCTGAGTAAACTTAGTCAGAGACTTGGAAATCATAGAAAAACCTTTAATAAACCTCCAATAGTAACCAGCCAATCTAAGAAATTGCCTCACCTCCGTTGGTGTTGTTGGAACAGCCCAATTCCTAATGACTTCGATCTTCGCAGGATCAACATGCACACCTTTATTGTCAATTATAGACGAAGAAATTGTACCGAATCTAGCCAAAAATCACACTTTGAAAACTTGGCATACAGTCTCTCCTTCTTAAGAAACTTCAAAATAATCATCAAATGCTTTCCATGCTCTTCTTTGTCCTTGGAATAAACCAAAATATCATCGATGAACACAATGGAAAACTTATCAAGATATGGCTTGCATACTCGGTTCATCAAGTCCATGAACACAGCAAGCGCATTTGTTAGTCCAAACGGCATCACTTGGAACTCAAAGTGACCATACCGAGTTATAAATGCTGTAATTGGAATGTCCTCTTCTTTAATGTGAAGCTAGTGATATCCTGATCGCAGATCGATCTTGGAATACACGCTCGGACCTTAAAGTTGATCAAATAAATCGTCAATTCTCGGGAGAGGATAACGATTCTTAACAGTCAACTTGCTTAATTCGCGATAATCAATACACATTCGAAAAGACCCATCTTTCTTTTTCACAAACAATACCGGTGCTCCCTACGGTGATGAACTCGGATGAATAAATCCTTTCTCCAACAACTTTTGTAGTTTTACCGACAACTCTCTCATCTCAGGCGGTGCCAAACGATACGGTGCACGTGCAACAGGTGCAGCTCCCGGTACCAGATCAATTTGAAATTCTACTTGCCTCGGCGGTGGTAGTCTCGGCAATTCATCAGGAAACACCTCAGGAAAGTAACGAATTACAGGCATGTCTTCCAATCACTTCTCCTTCGGTTTCTTCTCTGTCACATGTGCAAAAAACAAATGACAACCTTGTTCGATATACTTACGGGCTTTAATACAATATATGACCTTTAGTCGAGACATGCCTTTTTCACTTTCGACTGTCAACGTCTTGTTTCCGTAAGGTATATAAACAACCTTCTCACCACAAATGATAACGACATCGTATTTGACAAGCCAATCCATACCAATTATAACGCCAAACATACCAAGCTTAATCGGCATGAGATCGATTTCAAAAAGATGGTTCACTAAATTCAAAGTGCAAACTTTTAAAACAGTTTTCGTACTAACCACCCTTCCATCGGCTAACTCTACCTCGTAACTGGTATCTATTTTAACCGGATCGATATCAAGCATGGAACTAAATCTAGTGTCCACAAAACACCTATCGGAACCCGAATCAAATAAAACAGAAGCATAGCGGGTATTGAGTAGAACGTACCCATAACCATATTTGAACTTTATGGCTCAGCATCCTTAATCGCATATGCTCGGCCACGAGCTTCTCCAACTTCCTCTTTCTTAACCTTCTTTGGGCATTGGTTCCTCGTATGACCTTGCTCACCACAATCATAACAAGTCCAAATGGGTTGAGCGTTTGCACCAGTGGCAACATTCTTTTCCTTGCAAATAACCTACACTTTGTGCCTAATCTTGCCACACTTGTGGCACTTGATGTACATTCACCAAACATGGAGTGTACAAACAACTGTTCCCACAAAGATGTGATCAGAAGAACCTTTCCCTCATTCAGAGCAGTAGTCATAGCTCGGCGGTCCAATTGCTTGAGATTTTATTCTGTGAGATTGGCCTTGTGAGTTTTATCCTTGTGGTTTCTTCTACCACTATGTTCCACTTTGAAAGGTTCTCCCTTTTTTATTTCCTTTAAGAATCCTTTCATTCCTAGCTTACAACTTTTGTTCCATCAACTTATGTGCCATACGCACATCTTCATTCAATTTGGTAGGCTTAGAAGAAGTAACTTCACCCTTGATGTTATCAGACAATCCTCGGATGTAAGCATTAATTTTCACACTTTCTGGCTTGACCGTTCTTGTACACATCAAAGCTAACTCATTAAATCTTTGAGTGTAAGCCACCATGTTATACTCCTTGACCTTTAGGTTCCACAACTCGTTTTCCATTCTTTGCAGTTCTTCAGTAGGATAAAACTCCGCTGTCATCAATTTCTTCATCTCATTCCACCCTATTTGGTTAGCAACATCTAGTCCCAAAATTGCAACTTTAGAGTCCCACCAAGTCAGTGCAGGTCCTCGCAGTGTAGTAGTAGCAAACTTAACTTTCTTATCTTCCGCACACTCGCTTATCTCAAAAGTCATCTCCTTTTCTTAAAAACCATCTCCTAGCTCAACTAACTCCTTCGGTACCACATATTTTCAGGGTGAACACTTCGTGAATTAACATAAAGGCATCTCAAACAAAAGGTGCGATAACTTAACCCCTAGCTTGTCCAGATCTACTAGCATTATTCCCATCATTTGCTTGTCTTGCCCGCTCAGCAGCGATATTGGCATTGACACTTTCCTTGATCATTCGTCGAACGGTAGCTTGAGTCAAAGGTGCAGACTTTGGAGGCATGATTCTGTCACGTCACACAGAAAACAACTTGATAAGCATTCCTAACATGATATACTCATAATATGGTACAAAGACAAATCAATCACAACCACAGTCACAAAACATCAAGTAGTAATCAAAAGATAGCCATTCATTATTCATCACAAAAGAGTTAATACATAGTTGCATTGTGTCACAAAATGATACAAAATCGTTTACAAACAATAGATCATGTCTACTAAGAGGATTTCAGTTTAGTGATTACACAAATAAAGATATACTAATGAAACTAAACTACTAAGAGTCACGAAGGGATCCCTGCGGCTCAGATTATAGACTATCCTCATCTTCAACCGGAACATCAATAGCCTCATTCAGTCTTTCTTCAAACACAACTCCCCTATGAATCATCTCTCGGTAGAACTCGTGAGCTTGAACTCTAGTCCAATAGAGATCTCTCTCGACTTGTTCTTTTTGCATACTAAGAAGTATGTTACTTGACCTTGTGTCTTCCAGTTACTTCTTCAACTTCTTACATTCAGCTCTTTCTTCAGCATTACCAAGCTTTCTAACCATATTCTCAATTGCAGCCACTCCTTCTTCCATAATAGATCGCACTTCATTACCCAAATCTAAAATTATCTTACCATAGTACTCGTCCTTTGCATTCCCCTTCTTTTCAACCAATGCATGCACCGTCTCGCGGCCACACGGTCGTCTCGAAAGAGAAGCAATCCGACTAAAAAGAGAGTCAATGTCCCTCCTCATGTAGCCAGGCAGTAATCTATCACCATCCTCTCGGAGAAAGTTGGCAGTAAGTGACTCACCTACTAGTGGACACTCGCAGGAACAGGTATCATCATCGGGCTCAATGTGTCCTCAACTCATCAATCTTAAGGCGCTCTGAATTAGCAGGCAGGGGCTGAGGGTTAGAGGATTGCTGCCCCTTCTTAAGGAAACGCAACTCCAGCTCATTTGCTTCGCCTTAATGTCTACTTCTATGTTCATCTTCTTCTTCTTGAGGTTTCTTCCTCCTCGAAACTCATCTTTGTCTTCGAACTCTTCTTTTCTCCTGGTTCCTCTTTTCGTCGACTAAGGCTATTAAGCTCTGAATAACATGAACAACAATCGGGTTGATTCGCTCAACTACGGGGTAAATCATCCATATGAAGGAGGAATTACGGTTTGCCATGATAATCTAGGAAAAAATATTCGATATGATACTTATTCAATATATGTTCCAATAAGAATACTATTATCCAAAATAACAGTTCGCATAAATGCGCAACAAACAATAATTTACAATTTGAGGCATTCTCGTTCAATATATATCTCAAATATACTCCAAACATATATAATAATTATTATTATATACTCACATAAGAATCTATGCATACAACACATGCATAAATATATCAATACATAACAATTCATGCATACAACACATGCATAAACATTCATTCTCTTTCTATATGTAACCAATGGCAATAAGGAGACTTGGCATGCATGTAGAAGTGTTATAGTTTAGGTTTTCAAAAACTCGACCTAGTTCTTTATAACCTTAGGCTCTTGATACCACTCTGTAACACCCCAAATTTTTGATTGCTCCGAAAATTACAATGGGTGTTACTAAATAGTACAATACACCAAGATAATAGAAAACGATCCAAATGAGATGTTTTACAAACATGTGTTCCATTATTTAATCAAAGAAAATGCGGTTAGGTCCCCACAGGAATCGCAACCACAACCATTACAACATTTGAAAGACAATTGTTTCAAATTAAAGACATTGTTTTAAAACACATTAAGACATTTTTTTGAAAGACAAGGAACACACAAGTAGTCTTTCACCAAATCATCACACGCACGACACCTCCACGCCATCGTTGCCTTCATCTTTAGTTACCTGGGATAAAACATGTTTAAAACGTCAACAAAATTGTTGAGTGAAATTCATAGAGTTTTAAATAATTAATATGTTGTAATCTTTGAACACATAATTAGTTCTCGAGAAAACATTACAACGAATAAGCTCATAATTAATATGTAATAATCTTTGAACACATAATTAATATGTAATATAATGTATAACATCTCTTTTCCTTTACGTAATAAGCTCATGACACCGAACGTTAACAATACATATATCCTTTCATATGTCAATTTGCCCCAGAACACGGTATTTTGTTATACCTACTTTTCTTAAATACAAAAGTCTGTTTTTGACAGGGTGTTCACAGGGGATTCAGACCCCCGGACGGCGGGTGTAAATCCTAATAGATCTTATTTAATGCATTTGCATTCCACCCCCCCCCCCCCCCCCCCCTCACAAGGAAGTTTAAACGGGTTCATGAAATACGGTAAGTGACAATAGTTATTATGCGAATCATTTCTTTAATCGGGTCCAGCATACCATAAAATCATATGTGTTCGATTTATAAAACAAACATGTATCCCCCTCGCGGGTTTATAAAACAATCAAAAGATTTAAAATGTAAGGCTATGAACTCACCTTAAGCAAAGGAATCCAATTCAATCAAATCAACAAGTGCAAATAACTTCACGTCTCAACCGCGACCTATATAATACATATATAGCGGTACGTGACTAAAAGTAAAATAATTCATACAATGCATACTTGTATATATATTTATATAATATTTTTTTTTTTTACGTAATATACATACATATATACAAGCTCCAAGTTTTGTTGACGCAAAAACTTTTTACTTCGACGCACCCATTAATATTGTACAAAACTCATTGCGTTACGCTTCGATTTACCATAAAGTTTCTATTTTTAGAAGTTGTCGAAAGTAAGGATTAATATAATCCGAACTTCAGATTGCTTGACTAATTAACGAACATTACGAAACCTTGGCTCATTATATATCCATATTCAAAAGTGTTGCGCAAAGTGGGGGGTCTTTCAAAAGTCAAACTTTGTAGTTGACTTTTTACACCAAAAATTATCAATCTTAATTTGGTCGTAAAACGTTCGTTATTAAGAGTTACGCAATGAGCCACCTAGTGAAACGTAGCTAAAGGCGAACTCTATCACTTTTCATTATCAAAAATACATTTCGAAAATTTATGGACTCGCTACAAGGCGGTCAAACTTTCTGGTCAAACTAAGTCAATGTAAAACCCTTTAAAACATCATTTTTGACTTCAAACAACCATCAAAACATGTTTAACTAGCCTATTTATTGTCACACCCCGCCAAGGCGGAAATGCGAGGCTCCGTAAAACAAGATGGATAATCATCACAACCATTGGTATGTCTATATAAGATTACTAAATGAAATACTAAAGTAATGCAAAGACACAAGTGTCAATAATCAATACCCAAAACCTTATGGTGTCTTTATTAATGAGAAAGAGGTCTCGTAATAAATGGACATGCAAAAACATAAATCCCAATCAATTCATGCAAACGATTTATTCCAAACAGAAAGCAAAATAAATCCCAAGCATTCCTACGGTCTCTTCTAGCCACTTTGTTCTATCTTACACCAATAAGCTCACCTGAAACAATGATGCTTAAAAAACGTACACAACGATTGGTGAGAGTCATAGATTTAAGTCCTCACATTATAAACCGTTCAAACCAATTTCTGTGATTTTCAAAACAAATTTAAACAATTATGCAATCATATGAATTATGCTAAACATGCAATTCCAAATAACCATATCAAACAAACCATAACATATACTAGGCGTTACCCCCTCTTGGATCGCACATACGGTCACTTCGCACTAAATGGTTCAGTTGAAGATTATATTTAGGCCTGGACCCATACACGAATTCCACAGAGTTGATCAAATCTCAAACTTAACGATTCTGCGAGATGATAGGCCCCACTATTAAGGATCCTCTAACACAAACATATCATGCACAAAAGCTTATGCTGTCTCATTTATGTCCACACGCAAATCAATATACATAATCTCAACAATTCAAAATATTTCCAAAAACACTTAGCTCATTTCCATCCCAATTTAAAACATTGAAAAAGTATGGGACTATGAAACTCAACTGATGCTTAGCTTACCAAAAGAATCAACATATAGCTCACAAACAATTCACGGATAATCCTAAACAATTAAGCACACAATATGCTACATTCATTTAGGCAATCAACTCAATATGATGTATACTCAACGATGATGGATATCTAATGCTATCCACCATCGTTCTATACTTGTTTTCACCCTTTTCAACGCTTATAGTTGCCATTTATACTTCAATTCTACACTTTAAATTTTCTGGATTAGAGCAGCATTTTATACTCACTTACGATTCTAAACGTACCACTTAAACACTTCCAAAATTCAAACCAAAGTCACAATGCTAATTATGTTTATGAATCCTCTCCTTGCTCTCCCAAAGTCATTACCCTTTTACATTTTTCCCTTTAGAATTCATTATCCAATGGTCCATAATTCAAGTCCAGAATCTGGACCCTAAAAGTTTATGACATTAGATAACCCACTTAAACTTCATAACCTACTTAGCACAAATTCAGGGGTCACACGCAATATATAAAATAACTTCCACATGATTTAGAGCCTCTAACTAGATATCTAAGTATTTTTAAAAAAATCAAAACCAAAACTGAAATTCGTCACCGTTTTACACACAGATATTATAAAGACCTTTTGACCCACTTTCCCGACCAGAAAAAACTCACGAGGACAAAACTTTGCTGGAAAGTAGACTCTCTGGGTTATCTCCAGTATGTTGTAAATTGTTGTATTTGATAATTTTATGATTTGAGTTATGAACGTTACAAAACGGCTAGGTTTTCTGCAGTGAATATTAAACAACTAATTCGGGCGATCTAGGCCTAACGCATGGTTTAATTCACGAAAACCATTTGAACCATGATCAAAAAATCTTCATTAAACCTATAAAAAACTTCAGAAAATATATAACCCTTAATTTTATTTTTCATGATTGACCCTAATCCCATTAGGCTTAGATTAAGAATTTAAAATAAAAAAATAGTTATTAACAAGAAGTAGAAATACCTTAAACCTAAAAAATTCTTCTCTTTTTTTCTTCTCTTGAATCGGTTCGAGCAATAGGGGAGGAGGAGTTTATGAGTTTTATTTTTTATTTATAGGACCCCAATTAATTATGATATATCTATTTAGAAGTTTAGTGTTTTTAAAACTCTTTTTTTCTTTTCTTTCCCCTTATCCTCTTTAAATTTGTTTTTACTATTCATCTATAAAAAATATATATTTTATTTATTTATTAATTAATTACTTAATTATTTATTTTACCTTAAGTTTTTATAAAAACCTAAGCTTATTTCCACATACCTTTTTGCTTATACGCAATTTACTAGACTTTGAAAAATAATTAACTTTCCAAAAATACTTTTTCATTTTCCAATTCACTTTCTTAAAATAGAAAAGTTTCCAATATCTATCATATTTTTACAAACTTTCAATGTTCTTTCACAAATGACACACTTTCCTTTTTTATCTGATCACCTTGACATCCCATATTAACCAAAACAATTCTCTCAAAATAACCCCCAAAATTATTGCATTCACTTTAAAGTGATTAAAATGACAACTTCTCCATCAAATAACTATTTCTCTTAAACTTAACCTCTAAAACCTAAACTTATCTTAAAATTACAACACTACAAAATAGTATTTTTTACGTTATAATTATTACACCGAATTAACTCGAAACCGCTCAATCTCCGAAATCATTTCTTGTCACCAAAAGTGTATGAAACTAAACTTCACAAATTACATACTACAAATCCAATCCTAATGAGGTACGATCACGCTCAATGGATTTGATTTATCCAATCTTACCTTATCCCACACAAAAATATAAACACTATACAAATTAACCATACATTGCTACAGAATACAATTTAGGTCATACACTACTGTTTATGGACCAACACTGCTCAAAGTACATTGGTTGTCACAGTTTCCCACTTGAGAAAATTCATCCCGAGATTTAACTCCTCGAGGCAATAGCACTATCGACAAAAACGGAGGACACTGTAGACCTCATTTGATCCTCTTGCGTTCCTAAGTAAGCTCATGACCTACGCTTTGAATCCAACGAAACTTTCACTTAGGCTATCATACTACGCTTTTTCATCATGACCTCTCGTCCACAAAATCATCGGTTCCTTTGACAAAACAAATAGTCTGTAAAACCTTAGCTCGACTAACTTCTAAAATCCGAATTCCAAACTGCTAGAATTTGCTTACCCCACAAGGGTGCAATTAGCAACATAACAACCCTAATCGATAAAGAAGCATCCCACTACATGTACCTTCTAATCATCGGAAAACTTTTCAATAAACCTAAGGTATTGTAACAACAGTGTTTTTTATTCTTAACCTCGCAATCATCAAAAAGTTCTGTCTTGAAATTAAGATATAAGATGTTACAAAGCTAAGTAGCTAATGAATCCACGCATAATTTAGGTTTACTTCAAACTTTCCGCACCTCCTAATCTAAATTTCGTATACTCAGCTCATAAGACAGAATTTAATCCGTACTGTAGGCCCAATATATCCAAAGATCTCAAATGGTCCTACATAACTCGGTTCTAACTTGTTCTTACGTTCCAAACGTACTACACTCTTAAGGTTGAGACCTTCAACCATCCCCATAACCTCCAGCTTAATTCAAAAGTTTCCCACTACTATTCAAGAACCTCTTTCGACAATTTGGCTGCCTCCAAGCCTTTCTGTGATTACCATTCATCTTTGTTGGTTGTTTTTTTATACCATATTCGATCCATCAAACTTCACTCTCTCCAGTTACGAACCAATTAAACAGTAACTACATTCCTTTTCCATACCATGCTTCAAAAGTAAGACATCGCATACTCAAATATGATAATCACCCAACCTTAGGGATAAACTCATCTCATGAAAGTGAGTATTTCAATTACCTCTATATCTACCATACTTTCTACTAAGCCATAGATAGGAATGGGGTGACTCTTTTGTCAGTCTCCATTGACTACACCCAAATCGACTCCGTAATCCACTACTCACACTTGGTAACGTTGGTCAACTCAATATCATAGTTTCCTTTCCATTCTATACTCGGGTAACCTCAGGTCTGTTAGCAACTTTCCTGAAGACCCTTTGATACTCAACTTCTACTTCCAAATACGCTAAATACTTACTACCGTAACTAGCTATATCCTCCTTCATACTCAGCCATCGATTAGTTAACCTAAAACCACACAACATCATATCCGCTCCAGGATGGATATAATACTTTATTGTATACGCCTCTTCAATAGCAAGGTCCTTACATCTCTCAAAATGGAGGTCCGAACCTTGTCTAACCAATATGAACTCTCTATCTCTTTTCATACTCGTTGGTCTAAGCCACGCAACATCTTATGTTGACGCGTTCTTTGTTTTGGACATCTTATCTTATGCGACCAATCGTACATCTATCTCGAACCCATTCTTGGCTTCACTCCTTCTTCCTAATCCACGGTACAACATCTACATTTACCTTTCCTAGATGGTACTTGGCCTCGAAATCAAAACTCACTAAATAACATCCATTCCATCATCTGTGCCTCACATGTTCAATCCTTTCTGATTGAAAGGTGTTGGATAGAATTTCATGATCTGATAATTACTCTCATGTTTAGTTTCACTTACATGCCTTTAGCATTATTAAGCAAAACCTACCTCTTTAGCCATGCAATCCTTCAATAAGAACCTGAGTTGTCGTGTGTTACAAAGCAAGCACCTTCTCTCCTTTCCCAAGCATGCTTCCAAATCCTTGTTCGCGCGTTCATAATTCATTACATACAAAATCGTCATGCTCCTTCCTGGCAATGCCAAGATTGGCTTCATTACCCATTTGTTCCTTTCACATTACGATAGCTTCTCTTTGCTCCAGCTTTTCCACGTTGGTGAAAACTTCTACGTACATCTTCTTCTTCCTTCATCTGGATCTCCACGATCATCTTTCACGTGCGACTCATACTCTCATTAGATCTTCCTGGATCTGTTTTAAAATATCGTCCTGTATATTGAATGGTTATCTAGCTTGTCTTAATACGGGCCATGCACACCCGGCTCATTTACTCTATGAAAAACCGGTGGTGATTGGTTAACCCAAAACGGCAATAGCTGTAAACTTCAATGTGGTCACATTACGCATCCTACTGTAGTCTTTGCTACGTTATCCCCGTGCACCCTCCATTGGTGACATCACATACGAATTTTCTATCTCACTCTTCTCGAGATAATCTTATGCACATTCCAAACTACCCATCATTTCCTTCCTACAAGACATACAAGACGGCTTCCCAAAACATAGTTCCCATTCGAACCAACCCTCACCTTGCAACTCCTGCAATCATTCCAGGCCTCTTACCTTTCTAAAGACGTCAAACAACACGAGCCTTCGTAAATCAGCGTCGTTCCTTGTACTAATTCAATACGAAATCCTATTCTACGACGAGGGGTAAAAACCTACTATACTTATGAACACTTTTAGAGGGCTCACCTTAGTATAAAGCATATCACATAATCTCAACTAATCTTCCCTTGGTACTTCCTATGAGACCTCGTATCTCTTTAGTTCATTTTCTCCTTTGAACCTTGAGCACTTCTCAAATTACCCATGGCATTGTAACTGCCATGTCTGTGGCATACCATTTCAGCCTTATGTATCAACATACCAATTATCTCCTATGTACTTATATCTAACACTCTCATAACTAAGAGGTACTAAATCAAAAGTAAAAGAGAACTCTCTTAATTTCTAACTTGGGATCGCGAATAATTCCATTCGCTTTAACTACCATCAATCGCACCACCCGCAGAACGTCCTATACACCAACTCTAGCACCACTGCCATGAGAGATTTCCATAACTTCCATGCAGCAATTGGTTTGTCCCCAAAAATCACACGATTCTCAGAAAGGGAAAAAATTCAATCCGATTGTAAACTCAACAAGAATAACGAAAGCCAAATGTCGAGTTCTAATCTTAGCTAGATCCAATCAACCACACACCTTGTATTTTGAGGACTAAAATACTAACCGCACTATCAACTCTTCACTTCACCTAAACTCTAACACAATCACCCCAATCTAACTATACTTTCTATGATCACCACGATCTAACTATTACATACAACTACACAATATACACAAATGATTTACAAAATATGATACAATCGTAACTACGTTATGATAACACAAACTAAGCTATAATACTTCGTAACTTGATGGTAGGAAGTATTCTTCTCTTGCACTCGAGGATCTAAGATTGAATCACTTGGAAACAAATACTTAAGATTAAGGGTGCGTTTGGTATGTCATGAGGAATCACAATCGGTAACGGTATGTTATAGGGGTGGAATGGGAATAAAGATATCATTGTTGATATTGTTGTTTGGTATAATATTATGATATGGGTATTAGATTTTATAAGATGGGCCCGATACTCATTTTTTAAATTTAACAAATAAAATATATTATTATTTTTAGATGAAGACAAAAAATAAATAATAAAATAACTAAATGATAGTGGGAAAAAAACCGGTGGGACCACATATGGGAATCAAATTTGACACCAGTCTCTCTTATGTGGAATGAATTATTTGCAATGGTTTCATTGTTTCACTTTCATACCATCAACCAAACAAATGTACAAGAGAGTCAATCCATTACTTCAAATCCATACATGTATAACAAACGGCCCCTAAATGATCAAAGGATTGTAGGTGATGTATAAACTGATTTTAAACATAAGAGATTGAGTGCAAAAGATGAGAAAATCAGTTAGGAACAATCTGCTATTTATAGGCAAAGCTAGGAGCCTTTTGCACTAGCCGGCCCCCTTAGTGTCACACCTCGCCAAGGCGGAAACGTGAGGCATAACAAGATAGACATCATCATAACACATTAGTGTCAACTTTAGAGAATAACTAGAATGCAACAAAATAAAATCCAAAGTGTTATGACGACACCTAACACAAGAGGGGTCTTGTATTAAGGTTAATCGCACACACAATACATAGACATAGAAAAATAAATCCAAACATAACATCATGATTAATCAAAATAACCAAAGTACGAAAATATGAAATGAAGTCTCTTGAAAAGAAGGCTCCAAAATGTAGATTTCCTAAAGTCTCTCTAGCCACACAACTTAACATCCTTGGCCTCACTATGCTCACCTAAAAATGATACTTTAAAACGTCAACAATAATGTTGGTGAGATTCACAGGTTTAACATAAATTACTTACTCTTGCTGCGAATCAGAATCATTAAGACATACAAGAATATTATACACAAATACAACAATTAAAATCATCAAATAATTTATTACACATTCAGGCTTAGATTAGCACTGGCACTATAAGCAACCAAGCTCACCCAAAAAGTACCACACAAACAGCATTTTCTATCACTTTTACCGTTCTTGTCATCATGGCTTCTTTGGAATGTCTTTTTGTCGTTCCGAGGTTGTCTCACGAATCTACCTCTTCTCTTAAAGAACTTCTTGAAGTCTCTTACCGCCATGGCGTACTCTTCGTCTTCACTTCCAGAAGTCGAACACTCTTCATCACTAGATTCTTTCTTAGCCTTTAAAGCAAGAGATTTCCTTTCAACTTTTTCTTTGACTATTTTGGAATCTTTCTTGATGATCATTTCGTAAACTTTGAGGTTCCCGATAAGTTCATCAAGAGATAGTGACGTTAAGTCTTTTGACTCTTCAATCGCCGTGACCTTTGCTCTCCATTTAGGATGTAGAGCCCTAAGAAACTTCCTAACATAATTCTTGCTAGAATAACCTTCATCAAGAGCTTTTAGACTAGTAATAATATTGTTAAATCTAGCAAAAGCACTATCTATAGATTCGTCTTCGGAAATGACGAATTGTTCATATTGTTGAACCAAAAGGTCGATCTTATTATCTTTGACTTGATTATTACCTTGATGGGTGATTAACAAAGTTTTCCAAATTTCTTTTGCCGTGTTACACATGAAAATTCTTTCATATTCTTTTCTAGGCAAAGCATTATAAATAACCATTTTAGCTTCGTTATTTTTCGCAAGTCTCTTTTTAAGATCATCGGTTTGTTTATCAAAAGGGATAACCTCATCTAATTTGGTTTCCGAATTTTGTACAATAGGTTGAAAATCACCGTTGGTAATAACATGCCAAAGATCTAGATCTTTTGATTTAACATATGTCTCGAATCTATTTTTCCAATAAATAAAACTATCACTTTCAAAAAGTGGTGGTCTTTGCATGGATTGCCCTTCTAGATATTTGTCGGAATCCATAGATCGATCCAAGCTTTAAAATACAATATATTTTAAAAATCTTGAGTGACCTTGGCTTCTGATACCAATTGTGGAAACTAGAAGGGGGGGTTGAATAGTTTACAGGTTCGTTTTGCGTTTTAAAAGTTTGCTTTCAAAATACTTAGATTCGAGTAGTATGTTCAACCAATCAACAATATGAATCAACAAAGTAAATATCTAAACTAATGCTAAATAACAATCACAACAATATAAAGAGATGAGAGAAGGAACAATCAAACGATACACTAAGATTTATTACTGGGTTTCGCTACGAACCTCTCTTCGCCCTATAAATAATGAGGTGTCATTTTATATACTTTTTCTGGGTCATTTAGCCCCCTAAATCTTATTTGGAGAAGAAACGGACAAGACTACGGACCTACACCAAATTCTCTTGAAGATTATGCTTAGAGAGCATGGAGACGGCGTCGTAAGCATAAAGCGACGTCATCATGATTTATGAAGCGACGGCGTCAGTACATTGGTTACGCCATCAGAACATGAACGACCTAAAGGAACTCTAGAAGATTCGGTGTCACGAGATTAAGAATACCATTTAATGCGCACGTGAAGTACCACATAGTATTTTGATCATAACTCCTTCATACGAACTCGGATTTTGACGATTCAACAGCCTACACGTTCAGAACGAGAAAATCTACAACTATGTGAAAAATGTTGTGGTGACAGCATCACATGTTATTGGTGATGCCGTAGTAAAAGTCAGTTTAGGTTTTGCCTATAAATACAACCTCATAACTTCGTTTTTTTCAAGCCCCCAACCCTAAGTCCAATTCTAGGGTTTGGGTAGGTGTTTTTCTAGCAACTTAGAAGACCTAATTCAATCTATAAACATCTTGTAATGGTTTGATTATCATATATATCTTAATTCATGTCTTCAATTCCTTTTGTTGATTATGATTTCTCTTGCTTGAGTATGCTTGGCTAATTCATCTAGTATTTATTTGGGAATGCATGAACCCTGTTATTAATTGATTAAATCTTATTGTTTGTGACAGATTCAATGAGTCTAATTGATTATAGTTTATAATTCTTGTTTCCTATTGCTTCTTGTTGATGGATGTGTGCGTTAGGCTCTAGAAAACCAGCTTTTGTCTGTATCGCTGTTGATATGTTTAGGGAAACGTGATTGTGTAAAAAGGATACCATGGGTAACAGTCTTCATACTACCTTACCCCTTATATGGTTGATCCCTCTTAAGATATTTCAATTGCATGTAATATACTCTTAGGGGCCTTGTAATAGTCTTTATACTACGTTACTTGCGCGTTGCCCTAATGGAATATTACATAGACGGCGGGTTCGTTTAATCCGTTCATGAATTAGGAAATACTTACACATTACATCTCAAGTGTGACAAAGCAATAGGTAGAATTGGATAGCTAGCAAGGAGTAGTGCATCCCAAATGAATACGCTTCATTGTATAATTGTTATTTAGTTTATTAGTAATTAATTAGCTTAAAACCAAAACCTCTCTAAAACCATAATTTACTTGCTTTTATTTAATATAAAAACACAAAAAGAATCTTCCTTCAACCCTTAGACCTTAGTGAACATTTGATCCAGCCTTCACAGTGCTATTCCCCTAGAGAAAGATAACATCCCCCGAGCCTTGCCTATACTACACTACAATGGTTTGGTACACGGCCTAAGGAGTTGTAAAACTTCATGTAGAAGTCCATTACGAAAACCGCATCAAATTTTTGGCGTCGCTGCCGGGGAATAGCGTAGGTTTTAGATTCAATCTAGCTTAGGTCTACTCACAAAATTCCTATCAAGTGAGATTTAATTTCTTCTCAAGTAGCTTTCTTTTAGTCTATCTCTTCTTTGTTCCTTTTGTTCGTAACCAAACATACTCTTTCTTTGACCATCATGGGAGACGAAAATTCAAACCGGCCTCGTACCTTAGGAGATTACTCCCGACCTAGCCACGAGGGCTACCGAAACGCCATTAACATTCCCGAAGTAGCCAAGGTGTCCCCCCTGCGATCCGACACCATCCGGTTGGTGCAAAATGGATGTGCATTCCACGGACTTATGTCCAAAGACCCGATCCAACATCTTAAGGACTTTCTCAGGATTGTAGATTCTATTGACCTTAATGGTGCTACAAGAAATACCACTCGTTTGCGTCTATTCTGCTTTTCTCTTCGTGACCAAGCAATCAATTGGCTTGATCGTCTGCCCACAGGATCCATCTCAACTTGGGATGATCTCACCACTCGTTTCCTCGCATAGTTTTTCCCACCAGGAAGAACTGCTAAACTTCGAAAAGATATCTTGATGTTCATACAACATCAAGGTGAATCTATCTGCGATGCATGAACTCGTTTTAAGGACTTACTTCGAAGAGTCCCTCGTCATGGTCTTGATCTATGGCTTCAAGTTCAAATCT
>BQNB010070859.1:0-27822 GCA_026074375.1 Tanacetum coccineum
AATAAAAAAATATTTTATTTTTCTCAATTTATTTTGTGGATTTATTATTTATCATAAAGTATTTAAAATACCAAAAAAAAATTGAAAAAACAACAAAAGAACCCATGTTGTCAATTGTTAAATCGGCTCACCTTTAGATTAACAAACTATAAGAGAGGTATAAGGAGGGTTGATCCTACGAACTTCGACCCGAAAGGAGAAGGTTTTTTAAACGCTTCGCGCTTACCCGCTCCTCCGCTTCTTTGTGTGTTTTCTAGAGAGCTACCGTGCACCTTTGACTATCGGTTACCAAAAATAGTTTTCTTTCTTTAATTTCTTTTTCTTATGTATTATTATTTTAAAAATCTATAAATAAGCTTCTCTATCCTCTTATTCGTTTAATTCTTCGACATGTTTTCGTATAACCAACGTGGTTGCTTTGGGTGTGGAGGTCCGTTAGATGGTTTACTTTGTCGACGGTGTACTTGCGAGTAGTGTGGAAATAATCTTAGAAATGGATTTTGTTCGTTTTGCGCTTCTAGAGCTAGAAATTCACTCGTTTATGATTCAAATCCAAATTCTTTCAATGATCCTCCAAATGTTTTCACCCACCCTCCACAACCCCAGTACGAGACATACTCATGTGAGTTATATGGGAACGATTCTCACTAATTGTCCACCACGGGTACCGCTTGTCTATGAGCAGGAACCGTGCTACAATCAAAACTTTGGTGATAATTATTATCCACAAAATTCACCGAGTTTTCCACAACAATATCTTTGTTGTGAAGACTGTGGGGGTCCTCATGAAAATTTTTAGTGTCAACCGAGGAATCAAACCTTCTATAAGCCTAATCTTTGCTATAATTCTAACTCTTTCGGTTTTGACCAACCCCCCGCCGTTTTCCATCGATATTAGCCTAGAGTATTAAAAGATAAGCCCTTAAAGAATTAATAAACTCACATAGGAAGACTTTTTAAATCCTTGGGTGAAATGTTAGAGGCAGGTGCTAGTTTAGTACTCATACTCAGAGCCTCGTTGACGTTATTCAATTTTATTTACGATGATGACGAGGAGAGTACTATTCCTTTGAATGAAATTATTTCTCAAATTCCTCCGTCTATTGCAATCACACCCGTCTTACCGACTATGGAGCCCGAGGACTCTCTCAACATGGGGGATGGCACTATTCCTAAAAAGGAACCGGACAAATTCATGAAGTCTAGTGTTGAGGACCTTGTCCTAATCCTAAGTGAGTCTGAGGATACATCTGACAATGGCAGTGAGTGTGATTTGCCTTTTAGTGATGATTCTCCCCTCTCTTGACGTTTTAAGGAGAAATTTTGTGATTTTCTCTAATCCTCTCTTCGATGCTAATGATGATTTTACCTCTAGTGATGATGAGTCATTTCTTGAGGAGGATGTTCCAGAGGAAAATTTTAAAACTTATTTGAACCCTCTTTTTGAATTTGATGAAGAGTACATCTCTAGTGACATAAATCCTCTTTATAATGAGGTGTTAGAGGACATCGAGAACAAGGACTCTGATGTTTTAACCTTGATGAGCCGGCTTTGCTAGTCACACCTCTTTCCGATGCTAATGAGGATGGGTGTTTCGACCCATGAGGTGATATTGATGAGATCAATGTTGATGTTTCTACGGAAATTAAGGACGGTTTTCATGATTCAGAGGGAGATATAATCAAGCTTAAGAATTTGCTTATTAATGACACTATTCCTAATCTCCCTCCCGAGGTGTTTTTAGATATTGACCCAAAAAGATTAAATGATGAACCTGATAATGATTTGAAGAGTATGGTCAAAGTTTTCGACCCCGGGATTCATGAGAAAATTATTTCTCCGACATATGTAAGGTTACCCTTTGAGGATCGCCATTATTTTTCCCTCACATTTTTTATTAAAATCTTTCTTTCTTTTCTTACCTAACCTGTGAATTCTCTTCCTCTTCTCTCCTCCGGGAGTGAGGGACACATTTTTGACCCTGGCATCTCCGCTTATAGTTTCTATTCCTTAGAGCCGGTGGCATATGAAAGTCCGATGATGATTTTTCCATTCTTTTATTTCTGCCCCAAGGACAAAGGAATTCGGGGAGAGTCAAGCTAGAGACTCGCACAAAAACAAGCGCTTCTCGGGAGGCAACTCTTGTTTCTATCTTCTTTTTCTATTTCTAATAAGTGTGATGTGAGGAGGCTCGCTCTTCCTTTTCTGTGTTTTCGTGCTTTTGTTTATGTTCAGGATTGCCCGGATTATGAAGACTCTCGTGCTCATGGTTTTGTCCATCGTTCACTCAAGCTTCAATCCTTTGCATGCTTATATATGGGAATCCGATATCCTAGATCTTATTGACTAACGTTTATCTATTTGCATAATTAATAAACGGCTTTAGATTTACGTAGAGCCCCTTTTATATTAGGATTATGTATTGACTTTAGTATGGGGATGGCAGTCTTACATTGAGGACAATGTTTAGTTCTAGTATAGGGGGTATCTATTGACTTGATCTTACTTGCATTTGTCCATATCTCCCACGTAACCCGTTTTGCCACCAAAATACCAAAAATATGTGATTTTATGCAAAAATTTAAAAAATTTCAAAAATAAAATAAGTGTTTTGACATGAATTTTTGACTTTCCGATGGTGAGAATAAGAATAAATTTTGACATGATCGAGCATGTTGCGCTCTAGCTTGCCCCTTAACATATATAAATTTAAACTTTTGCTAGTCTTTTATACAAGAAGCTTTAAAACGTGAATTCTAGCTTGAAAAAGCCAAGAGTGCAAGTTTCCATAATAGACTTTAAATATGCAAAGTTTGTTTTTATTAAACTAAGCATTCGCGGATCTTTTTATTAAAGATTTTAAATTTACGAAGAACAAAAAATGATAGAGTTTAATATAAGCATAGATGCTAAGCGTGTAGATAGTAGAACTTATTAGAGCTTCATAGAGGTTAATGTGCTTTTTGCTCCTCCAACCGCTTAATAAAACATTATATATGTTAAATAAAATAAAAGTGCTTTAGTTTTTGCGATTCTTAGTTTAGATCCCTTCGTAGAGATTCTTTCTGGTGAAATTAAGGTACACATCGAGGTTTTGTTAGTGTTGTGGGGAAATAGGCTACCGATTCTTGACGGCTAGCTACCGTTGTCCAGGTAGTTAAAAGACCATAGGATTTGAAATTGGGCTAATAATAATAATAATAATAATGTAATAAACCAAAGCCGAAATAAGACTTCTGGATCATGGTCGGTTCGCGCCCGATGTGACAGTCGTTTAAAGGGTGGAGGTAATAATAATAATAAATCCGAGACTGATAAAAGTTTACTGGATCATGGTCGGCTCGCATACCGATGGGACAGTTTTCAAAAAGGTCGAGGATTTCCTGGTCGAAATATTACTCCTGGATCATGGTCGGCTCGCATACCAATATGACAGTTGTTTAAAGGACCAGGGGGATTAACAATGTTGCAATAATAATAATAATAAAGCCAAATTTCAACTCCGGGGTTATTTAAATAAAGCCTCCGTCTCTGGACTCGTAGTTGAGTTGTTTCGGATGAATTAAAGGATAACCACTAAATCATGTGAATTTTAAAACCTAATATGGAGACTTATTCTCACCAAATCATCTCTTAGTAAAGGAATTTCAAACTAATTATGGTCTAAACCGGGTTTACTTTATATAAATAAGGACTTAATTAATTTGTCGTCAATAATAAAAATAAAATCCTTAGAGGATTTAGGAATAAGGGAGCGGAAAGTAGCTTGCTTACACAATTAGCATTTATGAGTAGTGTTAGCATCTAACTAATATGTTAAGACAATTGATTTTGTTTTTAAGCTTGGTTTGGGACGGGTGAGAAATCGAGGATGATGAATTTATCCTTTTGGACGCTATTTATAAGTGTTTCTTGTTTCGTGATCCTAAAAGATAATAAAATAAAAATAAATAAATAATAATAATAATATATATATAATGATAATAATAAAAGATATATAAGTAACAATGGAAAAACGGGCCGATTTTAAACTAGTGATTTTATCCCCTTAATGAACAACTAGCGTACGTTTTCGAGGTAATTAAGTCTAGGGGTTGAAATATTTAGTTTTTTATGTGTGTATATGACATTGCGTGAGGACACGAAAATAGCTTAGTATGGGGGATTTTTTATATGTGTTTAATCACATATCAATTTTCCTTATTAAAACGAGCTTAAATGATCAAAAATACATGAAAAATACATTGTATATGTGTGTTTTGTTAAATTTATTATGCAGGTAACGGATATTCATAAAAGGAAAAAAAACAAAGCTAAATAAGACAAAACCAAGCACGGGATTGGAATAGCGTGAGAAAAATGAAGCCGAAAGCATATTCATTTTTAATGGGCTAACCCGTAACCCGTTTGATAGGCCGGGTCAGCCCATTAACATTTGAATGTTATTAATCATAGTCCAAAATCTTAAGCCTTTAATCATAAATCTACAACCTAGTCGAAATCCCATTTCCCTAGCCCAAGCCCAAGCCCAAATAAAATAAGTAAAAGCCCAACATCAAATCCCTGGTCCAAGTCAAACCTATTAAACAACGCGCCTTTAAATTACTGTTCATCCATCTCTTTTAACCTTTCACCCTGCTACGAATTCAACTAGGGTAAAAGCAATACCAATCCACCACGTCCCATCCCCTTCTAGAAGGCCAACGTGGCATGTTTGCATCACCCTTTGACACCCTGGCGATCCTAAAGCATACCATTGGTTGAAATAACGTGGAGTGGTCTAAGGGGTCATATTGATGAATTGAGTGTCTGTTATGATTGAAGGGCTAGAAGCTTCTCTCACCCCTATAAATAGAGGCTCAAACTCACACAGTAGAATTATCTAGTGTAGGAGTAAGAGTAGAATAGATAGCTTATTTTCAGCTTTTTCTTAAATGTATTTTCTCTTTAAGCATTGTACTTTGAATTTGAATTAATAAAAATGTGATTTCATTTTACATTGTTCTTTGATTTCAGTTTTTAATTTTATGCAATTTACCTTTAATTCGAATAAGCTTTGAATAAGTTCCTATAAGCTGTTTTAATCAATATCTAGTAATAACTTGTACAAATAAGCTTTCAGCTTATTTGTACAAGCTGGGTAAAGTTTCTATGCAATTTGAGAGGTTAATGGTTATTAGGCTGTTTATTTGATGATAAGCAACTTGGAAGTGCTTATTGGATTTTACCACTTGTTTTCAACAAGCTGGAGCTTGTAGATAAGCTCTTCAGAGCATTTATGTCCTTGTTTATGCAAAGGACAAGGTACTCTCTCTTTTACATTTTAGATTAATTTTTGTTGGTTCCAATTGAATGGATCTTTTGTTCTGCTTAGATAAATCTAAACAACTAGATTAGAAACCTTGTGGTGTATATATAAAGACTATGCGGAATTAATCTTTATAATACTCAGAAGAAACATCAAACAATGAACACAGAACTTTCACTATAGGTGAACAAATCACAAAACAACTAATGTTTTGCTATAACTAATCGTGTTTTCTCTCTATGTCTCTTGAATATTGAATCTAAAAATCTATAGCCTAAACTTGTCGTAAGGTGTAATCTATTAGAGGTTTACCTCCAAGAGTTTCAACAATGACCACACTTGTGTTGCTTGTCAGAAGGGAAAGCAACACAAGGCCTCCTGTAAGGCCAAGATTGACAGATATGTGATCCACCCATTGCACACCTTGCATATAGACCTATTTGGACCTACCTCTGTAAGGAGTATCAACCATGCCAGTTACTGTCTAGTGATTACTGATGACTGTTCAAGATTTTGTTGGGTATTCTTTCTAGCCAAAAAGGATGAGACTAGTGACATCCTTCAGACTTTTATAAGACAGATAGAGAACCAACTTAATCAAAAAGTAAAAATCATTAGATCAGATAATGGGACAGAGTTTAAAAACAGGGTTATGCTTGAGTTCTGTGGTGAAAAGGTATCAAACAGGAGTTTTAGTAAATCAAGTCCTCCTCAGCAAAATGGGGTGGCCTGAGAGAATAATAGGACCCCTTAATAGAGCTTGCTAGGGACTATGCTAGCTGACTCCTAAATAACTTACCTACAACATTTTTGGGCAAAGCAGTCAATACAGCTTGCTATATCTTCAACAGGGTAAGGAGTGACCAAACCTCAGTACAAAACTCCTTATGAGCTTTTGTTGGCCACAAACCAATTCTAGCTACATAAGACCATATGGGTGCCATTTACCAATTCTCAATACTCTTAGCCCACTATGAAAGTTTAATGGAAAATCTGATTAGGGTTTTTATCCTAATAGTTACTCTTTACCAGTAAAGCTTTAGGGTTAAATTTAGTAAACGCTAAAAGTTAAGTAAACCTTCATGTCACATTCCTTGAGGAAAAACCCAATGTTCCGAGGAATACGCCATAGGTGTGAGTTTGACTTAGACTATCTTACAGACTCTATGAACTATATACCTGTCTCTTTGCAAAATCAAGCTAACCCTGCAGGTTCAAAAGAGGTCATTGATATTGATGTGCAGACTGAGGAGGCTGCAGACCAAAGGAGGTTCTTCTACACCTCTCACGGAACTAACTAGACAAGTCAGTGGTTCGACAAAATGCTAAAAGAAACCCACTCCTCTATGCACCGTCTTCTACACCAATATCCAAGTCTGCTGATGACATTATGACTTTTAGAAAAGAATTGGATGCTCTTGCTTTGAAGCACTTAGGACCAGTACCTGCACCAGCACCTACCAGTACTAATCATGTTAATACTGGTAGTGATGATCTTAATACTGGTTTTGAGGAAGTTACTACTGGCAATTTTGAAGCTATCTCTCCAAGTGCTGATCATATAAGAATTTATTCTCTAATTCAGAAATTGATGAGAATGCCCTGAAATAAGGATTTATGATAAATCAAGTGAAGGTATCTTTGAAAAGGCTTCTTATGATGATGATGGGATTATTACTGATTTCAACAATCTACCAGATGAGGTAGATGTCAGTACAAACCACAACACTTGAGGATTCACAATTCTCATCCTCAAAGTCAAATCCTTGAGATCCAATACACCTTTTCAGACTAGAAAGCTCTCTCAAGAAGATCACGTAGCTCATGGCTCTGTGAGCTAGCAAACAAGCACAGCAAAGAAGCAATCATAAAGATCAACAACATTGTCTTTTTGCTTGCTTTTTATCTCAATCTGAACCAAGGAAAATCTCAGAAGCCCTTGAAGATGAAAGCTGGATTGAAGCTATCAGTAAGAAGTTTGCAGTTCAAGCGTCACAAGTATGGGTCTTGATGATTTACCAAAGTTGCTAAGGTGATAGGCACTAAAATGGGTAACAGAACAAAAGTATTAGAGGGGAGTATTGTCAGGAACAAAGCAAGGCTGGTAGCTCAAGGCATAGGCAAGAAGAGGGATAGACATGATGAGGTTTTTTGCACCTGTGGCTAGATTGAAGCATAAGGTTATTTTAGCCTTTGCCCATATATGGGGTTATAGTCTAATCAGATGGATGTGAATATGCCATTCTGTATGGCACTATTGAAGAGGAGGTTTATGTCTCTCAACCTCCTGGTTTTGTTGATCCAGATCACCCCAAGAAAGTGTATAAGGTTGTTAAAGCCTTGTATGGGCTACATCAAGCTCCTCGAGCTTGGTATGCTACTCTATCTACCTTTTTAGAGAAGCATGGCTATCGAAGGGGAACCATAGACAAGACTCTATTCATAAAGAAGGACAAAAAGGATATCATTCTAGTTCAAGTATATGTAGATGATATCATTTTTGGATCTACAAAGAAGACTTGGAGTGAAGAATTTTGAAGCCTTAATGAAAGGAAGGTTTCAAATGAGTGCTATGGTGAGAGCTTTACATTTTCCTAGTTTACAAGTCAAGCAAAGCCAAGAACTGATCTTTATAATCTCAAGACAAGTAAGTTTGCTGAGATCCTGAAGAAGTTTGACTTGTATGTGTGAAGTAAGCAATTACCCATGGAAACTAAGGCCCCTTTGGCTCAAGATGAAGGAGGTCTTGATGTGGATTTACATCTATATAGATCCATGATAGGATGTCTTATGTATCTGACAGCCTCAAGGCCTGATATAATGTATGCAGTTTGTGCTTGTTCGCGATTTCAAGTAACCCCAAAGGTGTCCCATCTCTATGCAGTCAAGAGGATTTTCAAGTACATCAAGGGAAAACCAAAGCTAGGCTTATGGTATCCAAGAGAATCTCACTCGACTACTTGCTTATTCGGAACAGTGATTATGCGGCTGCTACCTGATAGGAAGTAAACAACTGTGGCTGCCAATTTCCATTGGCGAGAGTTATTATCTCATGGCAGTGCAAAAAGCAGACAATAGTGGCTACTTCAACAACTGAAGCTGAGTATGTAGCTGCTGCAAGCTGCTGTGGTCAAGTGCTATGGCTGCAAAATCAATTATTGGACTATGGTTTCAACTTCATGAACACCATTATCCATATTGATAATCAAAGCACAATTTACATCATCAAGAAATCCTGTCTATCACACAAAGGACGAAGCTCATTGATATACGCATCACTTCATAGGGATTTGCTATGAGACAGAAGCTATACAAGTGCATAAAATTCACACGACTTAAAATGAGCCAGATCTCTTAACCAAAGCATTTGATGGTCCAAGGTTTAAATTTTTGCTGTTAACATGGATGGTAAACCCATAAGCTACATTTAAGGAGAGGAAAAAGTGTAAATTTTATGTAAAATAGTATAATTTAGGATTAATTCTGGTAATATAGAGATTTAATACTGGTAGTTAAGTATTAAGTCTGGTAGTTATCCTTAGGTTAATTCTGCAATTATAAATAGATTAGAATTTGCCTTCCTTGTATTGACTAACTTTGCGGTACCAACTTGGAGTTGAAAAGCTTGTTGCAGGCTCAACTTGGACATGAAAATGGACATGCAACTTCACTTGCTAATTGGATAGATTGGTTTTTAAGTAATGATGTTGTGGTCAACCTGCTGTAAAATATAATTAAAACGGTTGAAATATGTAAGTTCTGGTGAGTCATTATAATACTGGTTGACATTTAAGTCTGGTAGTGCAAATTTAAAAGACTTGGTAGCTTTACATAATACTGCTTGAAATAAAAACAATTTATTTTTATTCAAATATAGACCGTTGAAGATTCTTTTTAGCCCCTAAATCGCTGATAGAAGTGACCTACATAAGGATAAAGTAATTTCTCTTTCATCCTTATCATTATTTACCCTATTATTTTTTTTTGTAAAGATCCTCTCTCAAAAGCAATCAGTAAAAATACTCTCACTACCAGACCTAATCTTTCAAACGTCCCATCACCAGTACTAATTTTTAAGATCAAAAATTTTTCACACATTTTTCAATGGCGCAACTCAAGTATTGTGATAAGCACAATCAAGTGTTTCTTATTCAAACTACTGAGAGTGCTGGGTTACAACAGATAAAAGTGGATTTCTCAAAGCCAAAGTTGAGTATGCTCTCACCCACAATCCATCTATCAAGATTCCCTTGTCATGCAGTTTTGGCAGACTGCAACTGCCAGAACACTGCAATGGGACTCAACAACTTAATGCAACATAGATTCTATGAATATACCAATCACAGAAGAGTCCTGTTAGGAGGCACTCCTTTAGCAAAATGCTTCAGGGATTAACATGTTGCAAAATGATTATATTTTTGCAGGATTACAAATATTGGGTAAGTAAACTGACAGAACTTTTACATATTTGGAAAGTCGGTTTACACTCAATGGAGATTTTTTAATCCATCACATACTTCATTGTATAAGCTCCAAAGTGAGATGGGATCAGTTTTGGTAGCACTTGCCACTGCTTTGATCTGTCCTTTCACCGGAAGAGACTTTAACTTTCAAAACATTATCTTTGAATGGAATAGATCTCAAATTTTTAAAAAAGAAAAACAAAGTGATTTAATGTACCCTCATTTTCTTCAATGATTTTGAATCTACAGACTGAAAACCAAAACCATTTTGTGTCCTTATTATTAACCAAAAGATTTTTTGGAAATATGAAAGAAGTTTTCAAGGATACATAGAACCATTATTGCATCTAAAGCTAACCTTGATGCAGGTCAACCTCAACCAAGTGCTGCTCCAACACCATCTCAGTTTGTACCAACTCCTACACCATCTCATGGACAAATCCCTACTCCACCTATAACATCAACTCCTCCATCAACACAACCACCAACACTAACTCAACCTGTACAATCTACAACACCACCCCCTCAACCATCAAGTGTACAACTAACATCTTCACCACCTCCTATCCAACCTGTACAACCTACTCCACCAATAACATTTTCATCTCCACCCATCACTACCATTCCTGACACCCAACCAACTCATCCACCATCTCCTCAAATTCCATCACCTCCATATAATGAAACAGAAGGTCCATCATTTGAACCTTCTTATCATATGTCTCCACCACCTTCACATGAACCTGAGATTCAAACATCTAGAACTAGTGAAGAAAGTGAGCAACTTAGAAACCTGCTAGATCTTGTACCTAGGCTGGAATCAAGAGTAGAATCCTTAGAAAAGGAACTGAGTGACACTAAGCAGACTCTTGGAACAGCCCAGTCCTACAGCTGATCAAAAGGTCAAGAAGCTAGAAAATAAGTTGAGGCACAAGAGAAAAAGAGAGGAAACTGAGGATGAAGAGGATGTAGAAGGACAGGATCAAGATATTCCTTCTTAAACAGATCAAGGAAATAAATTTGATACTCCTGAAAAGAGCAAGGATTCAGGGGAGGCTCAAGCAGAACAAATAAGTCCTTCTAACCTTAGAGGCTTCACAAAAGCTTAACTAATTAGCTCTGAAATAGATTTAAGGGATCACAAGCCCCTCCTGGTAGCAAGATTTACAGAAAGGAAACCCAAATCTACAACAACTCCTACCAAGGTCTTAGATTTTGAAGAACCTGCTGAAAGACCAGTTAATACTGCCAGTACTGCAGTTAATACTGGTAGTACACATTCAGCTCAAGTTAATACTGGTAGTACACCTTCAGCTCAAGTTAATACTGGTAGTACACCTTATCACAAATTATACTGTAGTATCACCATTCAGCGAACTTAATACTGTGAGACAGAAAGAGTCCAAAGGAGAGAAGGAAAAGCTCCAATGACTGAAGAAGACCTTCAAGCCGAAGTTCAATCATCAAAGAAATCAAAAGAGCTTCAAGAGCTAGCAGATTTAGAGGCAGCTCAAAGATTGCAAGCTACAATGGATGCTGAAGCACAAAGACAAATTCATCTTGATGAGCTTCTGGCTAGAAGATTGGTAGAGCAAGAGGAAGAAGCTGCAAAAGAAGCCTTGCCCAACCGTATTTACTACAGTTCAAGCAAGACTAGAAAGCTAGATCAGATTCTTGCAAAAAGATTCAACCAAGAAGACAAGGAGCAATATCTATTGAGGATAGAGCAAAGTTTCTACATGAACCAATTGGCTGCCCAAAGGATTCCTGCATAATCAAAGATATGCCTGCTATCGAAACAGCACCAACAATATCTCAGCTAAAAATCAGATGATCAATTATCTGAAACATGGTGCAAATAAAAGCATGCTTAGTTAAAAACTAAAATCCATTGAGGAGATCCAAGTCTTGTATGAAGATATAAAGAATACAAGATCAGACTTTTGTGGCTATTGGATCTGAAGAAGATGAAAGAGCAGTCAAAAAGATGAATGAGTAAGCTGCTAATAAAGAGAAAGAACAAAAAGCTGAATCTGTTCATAGAGAAGTTAAAGAGAAGAAGGAGCTAAGAAAAGAAAGTTAAGCACTAAGACTGGAAGCCTAAAAGCAAAAGAAGAAAGATACCTCTGATCACACAAGAGAAGATTATTGGACTTAAAGATGTGCTTACATATAGCTCCTGATGAAGAAAAGTGATTGGGATGTTGAAGAATCCTTGATCGTTAAGAAACCTATGGTAGAATGGAATCATTTTATGTCATAACTATACCACATATGATCCAACAAACCTTTGGATGCCTATCTAATATGGTAACAAGGAGTAAATGGAAATAAGAGAATTCTATCGCACCTATGATGGGAGTCCTAACGAAACCTTGACAGAGAAGACTGAAGGCTGCTCTGAACATGTAATGGAAAAATATCAGAGATGAAATTCCAGAAGGCATTGATACTAAGCTTTGGGATATCTGTATGATAATGTTTAATCAGGTAACAATGCTGACTTTGGGATAACAGCTACAGAAGGGTTTATTAGCTGGAAATTACATAGTTCCTCAGGGGTACATACTATCATGACAAGTAAGGACTATCATTCCAATCCATGTAGTAAACATATACCCTCTGACCAAGGAAGTGCTTTCACAAATGTTGGATTTGAAGTTAGAAACAGAAGAAGACAGCACTATGGCTTTGGAGCTGATTAAATTTGTAAAACAGCAGTTGGAAGAATTTGCCGATTCTGATGATGATGACTTAGCCAAATCTGATCATGCAAGGTAAAAAGGGTTTGAGTGTTGGCTAACACCACACAACAAAATGGTCTTTGTTTACCATGTCAAACAACATGAAAGACTAACTAGTCCAAGAGCAAACGGCTGCTTGGTAAAGACCTCTCAAATCCGTTCATGGTTGACAATTTACCAAAAATTGTATGGTATTCAATGCACCATAGTATTTATACTGAAGCATGGCTACTCCAGAGCAAACGGCTAGCTGGTAAAGAGTTATCAAATCCATTTATAGCTAAGATATTGCTCAAAATCATATGGTTATCAATGTACCATGGTCTTACAAACCTAAACATTGGCTAGTCCATAGCAAACGGCTCATGGTAAAGACACAACAAATCCGTTTATGGCTGGTAGTTTGCCAAAAACTATATTTTTTGTTGGCAGTCAAATTGGAGTGCTATGAAACTCTAGTTGTGTCAAGATTTGAAAGACTTAAAGACATAATTATTTTGAAGACAGAATTCAAGACAATCCCTCTAAAGCCCAAAGTGAAACCAAAGAACAAGAAACTAGAAAGTTCATGAATGAAATCAAGTAAGGGAAGGATTGTTAGGAAATATTGTAAACGACTTAAGACGTTAGTATTAAAGTTAAGTTTGTTATTTATATTTAGTACTGGTTTAGATAGAATTAATCTGTAGAGCAAGTAGTCCTCCAGCATTAACTTAATTCTGGCAGAATTAAAGTTAATACGCTGGTCATAAAGTAAAGTCTGTTGTAATATAGTAATAGTTATCAATTTAGCGTTAATTTAGGAAGAGATAAGTATTATCTCTTAACGCGTTTAGGGTTCCTTAAGCTTATAAAAGGAACATAGAAAAGTATTGTAAAAGGGAGTTGATTAAGTATCCACAATCAAATAGTAATAGTAATAGCAATTTTCAGTATTTTGATCTTTGTGTCGTCTTGGTATAAGTATTGATATTCCGCGTCAATATTTATATTCACAGTCATTGTCTCTTATAGTTTCTTTGGATTTATTCAAAGGATTACAAGTCATTCAAGGCTCATTCAGATCCTGTTTATAAGGACCTACATGCACCAAGGAAAAACTCTAATGGGCTTACAAAACGCGTTAGAAGATTATGCAAGAGTATCATGCATACTATTCCCTAATTATTCTCAACATATCACTTAACAGGCATAATATACTAACTAACAGTACTAACTATATACTGGCAGTACTAACATTGTACTAACAGTACTAACTATAACTAGCAGTACTAACTATTACAACTAGCAGTATTAAGTCCTTCAGCAACATTATTTTGTAGAAGCTCTTTAATTCCCAACAATCCTCCCCTAAACTTATGATGCTTCCTCAATCTTAGTTTCTTGAATTAAAGCTCTTTGATTTTGAGAGGATTCTTTCAAACACTTTAGCTTCCTTTCCTGTTAGCTTTCAAAAATTCTTCATAACTAACTCTGTTCTGCAATCTGAGATTTGATAAACTTTATAAGCTCAATTGCCATATTACTATCTTCTTCTGCTTCAATCTTCAAGTTGATCATCTTTTCCAAGATAGCCTTCTTCAGTGGATACTTCTTTTCTACTAACATGTTAATCTGTATTGATGTACCATCTAAGAATAAAGAGTGAACACCACTGTATTCATGTAATTTCTATCTCAGCAACTCCCAATACTGTTGATTCAACCATATGTCATCTTCTTCATTTGGATCAAATATCATCCTAAGATCTCCCCGTATGATCTAAATCATGACCTTCAAGTTGATGATCTTTAAATCTTTCTTGAACCAAGCTGTAAGTTTGTCTGTAAAAATAAAAAGGCCAAATCTGTCTATCAAGTCTTCTTAAGAATGCTTGAATATCTCCATGAAAGCTTGAACTTCCATATGCTCTTGTAATCTTGTAGACTTCTGAATCTTTTGCTTATGTCATTCCCAGCAAGATATATTCCCAACTTACAATATTATGGTTGTCGCAAAACTCCAAATTTTCCATTTTGATGAATGAAAAGTTAATTAATAATCTGGAATTTTGTGAGAAATAAAAATTTGACTTATCTGAAACCTAATGCTAGGTTGTTGCAGATAATATCCTCAACTACTCTTTTTCTAATTTTGTTTATGCACAAACAGTACTAACGGTCACTTAGCAGTACGAAGTTTGGTCTAGCAGTACTAACTTAAACCTAACAGTACTAACTTCTCTCAGCAGTAGAAATATATCCCCAGTTCCAGTAGTACAAACTTAACACTAGCAGTATTAAGCTTATACCTAGCAGTATTAACACCAATCATAACTTCTTGTACTTTTCTTCAAATATAGGCCTGCTCATAGTTCATACCTTTGAAGTTTGTCATACTCCATTCATGTATTTTCTATTTCTACCATCCTCCCCTGTTTGACAGGATCCTTTGCAAATCAATACCTTTGCATCTGAATCATAACTTGAGCTGTCTTCAATCTTTTGAGTTTTCTTTATCACATTGTTATGAGTTCTGAACATGAACTCCTAGACTGTTTAAGAGCATTTTCCAAAATGGTAACTTTATCAATCAATTTGGTACATAAATCCATCAATTCTATAAGTTTTAAACTATCCTCTCCACTTCCAAATGTGTAACCTTTTGAGAGAGGTGGATCATTGGACTTATAGTTTTTGGCAAATTACCAGCCATAAATGGATTTGATGATTCTTTACCAGTTATCGTTACCCAGGAATAGCCAATGCTTCATTACAAAAACATGTTGCAATGATAACCATAAAGTTTTTTTTAGTCAAACTATCAGCTATCAACAGATTTGATTAGTCTTTACCAAGAACTGTTTGATCCTGGACTAGCCAACTATTTGCTGTGAAGCAAGGAAAGTTAAGAACCATACAATTTTTGGTAAATTGTCAACCATAAACGGATTTGAAAAGTCTTTACCACAAACCGTTTGCTTATGGACTAGCCAGTTCTTATGCCTATTAAAAAAAAAAGCCCCAAATGTGTGAATTGATGACCATTTGTTGTGTGGTTTAAAACCAACACTAAAAGACCATCAATTCTTTCATCAAAGTTCTCATCAAAGTCCTCCCCTCAAGTCCAACTATACTACTATTTAATAACCTGCAATGTTATTCAAAACATAGAAACGACAATACAATACTAACATAGCAGTATACAGTATATATTTAGCAGAAGTAACTAACTTGACACAAGAAATTAATTCTCTAAGGAACCCAAAGCATACTGACTTGTTTATACTTTGTTGGATCAACATAAATTAACATTGCTACAAATACATGAGCCATAATCTTTTAGACATGATTTTATGATCTTATATTTTAGGTCTTCATGCTCAGTTATGCTATGGGTCTTAACAGCATTTATCCCTGTTTTCCCCAAAACACTTGTACATCTTTTGTCCTTATCAGATTAACAGAAGTTTGCCTTGACAGTATTAACTTTGTTAATAAATTTCTATTTTAAGTGTTGTTTGTTGTTAAAAGGTCTCTTTATAGTGAATGAGACTTTTGAAAAGTGCATATTGTTCCATTGTTTGGCAACATTTACAGAGGGTACAGCAGTATTGAATGACCTAGCAGCACTAACTGGTGCTGTAGTTCTTGAAAAGCTTTGCCTAGCAGTACTAAATGGTACTAGGCCAGACTTGGTTAAAACTGCTGTTGGAGCAAATTCCTTCTAGAATTAGAAAAATTTTGATGATTGACCCTCATTGCATTAGTCCAAACTGGTCTAACTTCCCTTTGACCAGTTCCCTTTTTCACATTGTTCAAAACAGGTTTTTGTACCATCCTTTTATCATGAAAATCACAGTCTTTAATTAGATGATTAAAACTCCCACACAAAACAAGCTTTTGGTGTAAACTGAAATCCAACTCCCAATTTTTAGGCATTGAGGTATTCTAGCTTGTATTGTTTTTCCTAGGTTTTAACTAACTTTTTCCTAGGTTGATCAGCTTGCTTAGGTTTTTGAACATCAAGAGATTCTAACACAACAGTCCCATCTTCATCACAATCAGAAACCTAATCTTCAATTATTAGAGCATCTAAAGTTTTCTTAACTTCTTTAGAGACATTTTCACTACACCCTATTACATTAACACCAATATCCTTTAAATTAATGCTGTTAAAATTTCTCAAGTCCTGAATTAGATAATTCAATACTAAGTAGGTGCAACAAGCCTGTAAGTAAGTGGGTGACAGTATTATAATCCTAGACCCTACCTTAATGTTATCAGATATTTGATTTGTATCTATAATCCAGACTTTTAGAGGCATTTACAAGTGTCAATTTTAAACTGATTATCCTCTTTTTCTTCTAATCCATTTCTACCTGTTTCTTAAGAGCATTAATATCTGATTCATTAAATGAGGCATCACTTTTAAGAACAGCAATTTGGTCACAAAGCATACCTTCATTTTTCTTGTAAAAGACCAGTTGTTTTTCTACTAAAGCTAAACCCTTTTATAGCTATATAAATCAGATTCAGACTTCTTAAGCTCTATTCTCAACTTATCATACCTAGACTTAAGATCTTCAAAATTTTTAAGACAAGTTTTAAAGCAAGTTTTGTTATTTTGTACCTTAGAGTCAGAGAAAGCCATAAGTGCAAAGTTGTTAGAACCCTCCTCATCTGCCATGTAGCTCCAATCAAATCCAGTCCCATCTATAGCTAACATAGATTTGGAAAGAAGGATCTTTCCACATTCACTGTTCTTCTTGAGCTATCTTGACTTCTGCTCCTGTTCTCTTGACTCCTAGGATTTCTACACTCTCTAGCAAAATGTCCCAACTTATGACAATTGAAACATTCCACCTTTTTCTTGTCATAACCAACAGTATCACTTCCATTGATGATAATCTTTTTACCAGTTCTCTGATAAAACTTTCTTGCTTTCATACTTAGCAATGCCAATTGCTACTTTAAATCTATTTCATCAAGATGATCTTCATGGATTTGCTCTAGGTCTTCATGAACAACTTGAGACCCATTAGGTTGAGTGGCCAGATAAGCATATATTGTGGCATCACTAAGACAAGCAGTACTATTATTAGTGCTAGCAGTACTAACAGGAGTACTACTAGTACTAACATGAACATTAGCAGTATTAACATCATTTGTACTGCTATGACCTGAGACAAAGCCAATTCTAGAGCCTTAGTTGAGTCTAGAGGTTACACTTCTTTTGTACTTCTGGTACATCATCTAAAATTAATGTAAAGATCATCAAAACTTATTGAGCCCAGATCTAATTTGTTCCTCTAAACCACAACATGCATACCCCATTCAGTAGGAAGACTTCTTAAGAATTTCAGGTTAAGTTCTTCTGGAGTGATGATTTCACCTAAGATAGTTAATTGGCTTACAATTTTTTGAAGCCTGTTAAAGATAGAGTCAAGTGACACTAAGCTAGAAGCATTAAAAGTTTCATACATCTGTTTTAAGAGTGTCTTTTGAGTCCTCCTTGGTGGCTTCTTACCACCAAATCTTCTTACTATGGCTTCAAATAAAACTTGCATCCTTGTGTTTATTGAAAGTAAGTAGATGCTCACTTGGAAGTGTCATCATCAGGATGCTTCGGGAAGATCATTCTTCTTTAGGGTCTTTTGTTCAGCAGTAACAGCACCAGGTATTGTTGTGGTAGATGTACCATCTTCATCTGTAGTGGTTCGAGCTACTGGCTTGAAAGAGTTGCCTTCCTCTATGATCTCCTAGAGAGTATGACCCCCCCCCCCCCCCCCCCCCCCCCCCCCCCCCCCCCCCCCCCCCCCCCCACCCCCCCCCCCCCCCCCCCCCCCCCCCCCCCCTTGAAGCTGAATGTATGACTCTATCTTGAGTCTCCATGTATCATATTCACCTTGTTTGAGAAGTAGTAGTTTTGCAAGAGAATTGTTTGGGGTATTTTCTAGATCCATGGTCTTTTTTATATAGGGAATGAACAGAGAGATGGATCTAGTTTGTTTCTTCTAAATCAAGGTTTCAGAACACCAGCTCTGATACCACTTGTTGGTTCCAATTGAATGGATATTTTGTTCTGCTTAGATAAATCTAAACAACTAGATTAGAACCTTGTTGTCAAATATTAAAGACTATGCGGAATTAATCTTTATATACTCAGAAGAAACAATCAAACAATTAACACTATATTGAACAAATCACAAAACAACTATATGTTTTTCCTAATAACTAATCGTGTTCTACTTCTCATTCACGTAATATATAATCAATATATCTATATCTAACTATGCCATAAGAATTCCTTTTATACACCAAGGAAAAACCCTAATGGGCTTACAAAACGCGTTAGAAGATTATGCAGAGATCATGCATATCTATTCCTAATTTATCTCATACATATCTCATAAGCATCACTAATATACTAAATAACAGTACTAACTATATACTGACAGTACTAACATTGTACTAACAATACTAACTATAACTAGCAATACTAACTATTACAAGTAGCAGTATTAAGTCCTTCAGCAGCATTATCTTGTAGAAGCTCTTTAATTCCCAACAATTTTCTTTGTTGCTTATTAAACTGCATAATCTCTGCTCAAATGTGATTATTTTATCTTATGTTAGTTTAATATGTCTTAGTTATCAAGTTTGCTTAATTAGAATTAGTTTAATTAGTGTTTGATCTAAATTGCCTTGTTTTTAGTTAAAACTGCTTATAGGTTTAGATTATTATAGAGTGATTATTTTCCTTAGGTTTTTGTTTATTTGTCCTTAATAAGCTTGGTTCTTAATCTATTTTAACAAATAAATGCTTAATTAGGTCTGTTTTAGCGTAAAAAAGGCTTTTCTAGATTTAAAGGGGTGTTTGGGTTAAGGTCTTAAGTATGGTTAAATAATGTGTAAACTGATTTTGGCATTCAAAACAGATTGCATAAGCTCTTATTAAGTTTATAATCTAGTTTTCATAAGCTTAAATTTAGTTTTGTTAAGTTTTAAGGTTTGATTATCAAAATCGTAAGCCTGCTAGTTTTAAGGTTTTTCAAAACTACTCATATAAGAGAAATCTTTGAAAGTCTTAAGAGGAAGTTGTGTATTTATGGCTTAAATTGATTCTTATAATGGCATCATTACAAATCAGATTTGAGTTATTTAACTTTGGATAGCATTCTTAGCCATTTTAGATCAAAAACAGTTTAGTAGTAGTGGTTTTTTCCGCCGTTCGAAAAAAAGTAGTGGTTTTTTAAGGGTCTAAATAGTTAGACTTTTTGATCAATTACTAGCAAACTGGATTAATTTTAATAAATCTAGCTTATTGTAGTCTGGTCTTAATCTGCTTTAAGTCTTTTGTTTGTTAAAAAGTGTTATAGAGTCTTAATTTTAAGCCTTAAAAGTGACATTTTTTCTTCCAAAAAAAAAAATAAAGTAGAGAAGTCTGGTCAATATAAATTAACATTTCCAAACTTTATTTCTAAACTGATTTGATTTGATTTTTTATCTTATTTGAGGCATTTTTAGTATAGTTCTTAATTTGTTTTCAGTTTTAAGCTTATTCCTAGTGCTTATTATTCCCTTAATCTTAGCTTAAACTTTGGCAAAAAGTCCTTTAAAAGTGTTTTATGTCAAACTGTCTTATTGCTTTCAATGCTTTTCAGCTTACTTAGTTAGTTTAATTCTAGTTATTAGTGCTAATTAGGTCTAGCTTTAGGTCTGTTTTTAGCTTATTAAGTTTTTATTTGCTTATTGAGTCAAAAAGGCCTAACATTTTTAGCCAAAAGCATGCATGTCTATTTAATAAGCAAACTGTCACATTTGATTGAGTTTTTCCTAGCTTAATAATAAGTTTTAGTTTTAAGTCCATTTATTAAAAGTGCTTATTTTTGCTTATACTTTAACTGTTTTAAAAGAAAAATAAAAAAAATGATTTTCCAAAAAAGGGACTGTCGCAGGACTCAAACCTGTGACCTCCCCCGCACAACACACACAACTTAACCATTGCGCCCTTGGGTCTTTTTCGTTTAAGTCTCTTTCCATTTATTTCTTATACACAGTTTAGTATTTAACTTATTTTAGCTTAATGAATTTTCACAGCTTATTGGCTTTAGCTTTTTGATCTGTTTTCTTTGCAAACCATAAATAGTGTCTAAATTTTTCAGTAATTTCTCAAAAATTTATGTTTAAGTTTAATATTTTTAGTTTAATTTTTAGTAATATTTAGTTTTAAAAATAGTTTTAATTAATTTAAAAAGTCAAAAAAATAATTTCTGTTTTTCTAAAAATAGTTTAATACATTTAGTTTAAAAATTTGCATTTTGAGTATTTTGAATTTTAATTTTTCATTTTTAGTTAATTATTTAGTAATTTTGGTTATTAATTAGTTTTTTATTTGTTTTAAATGTCGTTCGAATTTTAAGTTGCCTTTATTTCTAGTTTAGCGTGCCTTTATGTGCTTTCCCTTTGCGATATTAGATTTAGAATCCAAAAACCAAAAGATAGATTATTCAAGCACGCGATCATAAACCGAAACAAGATTTTCAATTCACACTTCGTTGGGAAAACGACTCGGGAACGATTTGATCTTTATCCTTTCCTAAAGGTAATTTTCTAATCGATACTTTCTGGAAATTTATTTTATTAGTGATAGCTTATTACTCTTTCACAAGAATGATTTGCTTAAATTGATTTTAATATATATAAAAATATATATATTATATATACATTTGAGACGAATCAAAAATTTTGGCGCCGTTGCTGGGGAAGTGTGAAATGATTATCGCGTTAAGGTTTGAAGATTAGTGCATTGAAGACCCTTCCCCGTGAAGTTTTCGTTTTTTGTGAATATATATTTTACATTTCTTTATTATTTTTCATTTTCTTTTACATAAAACTCAAAAATACAAAAATATTTTATTTTTCTTATTTATTTTTATGGATTTATTAAAAACACCAACAATACTTTTCCTAAAGTATTGAAAGTACCAAAAAACTAAAAAACAACAAAATTAATCGTGTTTTCAATTGTTTAATCGGCTCACCTTTAGATTAACAAACTATACCAGAGATGTAATGGGTGAGGTTTTTGATCCTATGAACTTTGACTCGAAAGGAGAAGGTTTTTAAAATGCAAGCGCTTACCCACTTCTCCGCTTCTTTGTGCGTTTTCTAAAGAGCTACCATGCACCTTTGACTATCGGTCCCAAAAATATTTTTATTATTTTCTACTTATTATTATTATTATATAAAATTTCAAAAATATTCTTCTTTACCCTCCTATTTGTTTAATTCTTATGTCTTCATTCAACTAAAGTGGTTGTTATGTGTGTGGAGGTCCGTTAGATGGTTTACTTTGTCGACGGTGTACTTGCGAGTGATGTGGAAATAATCTTAGAAATGGATTTTGTTCGTTTTGCGCTTCAAGAGCTAGAAATTCATTCTTTTATGATCTAAATCCGAATTCTTTCAATGATCCTCCAAACTTTTTCAACCACCCTCTATAGCCCCAGACATACTCGTGTGAGTTATGTGGGAATGATTCTCACTATGGGTTTGATTGTCCACCACGGGTACCGCTTATCTATGAGCAGGAACCGTGCTGCAATCATAACTTTGGTGATAATATTATCACAAAATTCACACGAGTTGTTCTACAACAATATATTGTTGTGAAAACTGTGGGGGACCTCATGCAAATTTTCAGTGTCAACCGAGGAATCAGAACTTCTATGAGCCTAATCTTTGCTATAATTCTAACTCTTTCGGTTTTGACCAACCCCCGCAGTATTCCAGCAATCATCAGTCTCAGAGTATTCAAAAAGACCTTAATCAACAAAGGATGAATGATGTTCTTAAAGCTGTGCAATCCTTGGTTGAAAAGTTACGTCAACAAGAGCAAGCGGCTAATCTTAGTACTCATACTCCCGAGGCTTCGCGACGTTTCAATTTTATTTATGATGATGACGATGATGACGAGGAGAGAACTATTCCTTTGAACAAAACTGTTTCTTCGCCGCGAAGCGGAGCCGTCTATTGCAATCACACCCGTCTTACCAACTATGAAGCCCGATGACTCTCTTATTATGGGGGATGAGAATCTTAGCACTAATCTTGAAAAGGAACCAGACGAATTCATAAAGTCTAGTGTTGAGGACCTTATCCTAATCCCAAGTGAGTCCGAGGATACATCCGACAACGACAATGAGTGTGATTTTCCTTTTTGTGATGATTCTCCCCCTCTTGACGTTTTAGGGGGAAATTTTGTGATTTTCTCTAATCCTCTCTTCGATGCTAATGATGATTTTACCTCTAGTGATGACGAGTCATTTCTTGAGGAGGATGTTTCGGAGGAAAATTTTAAAACTTATTTGAACCCTCTTTTTGAATTTGATGAAGAGTACATCTCTAGTGATATAAATCCTCTTTATAATAAGGGGTTAGAGGACATCGAGAACAAGGACTCTGATGTTTCTAACCTTGATGAGCCGGCTTTGTTAGTCACACCTCTTTCCGATGCTAATGAGGATGATTGTTTCGACCCAGGAGGCGATATTGATGAGATCAATGCTGATGTTTCTACAGAAATTGATGACGGTTATCATGATTCGGAGGGAGCTATAATCAATCTTATGAGTTTTCTTACTAATGACACTATTCCTAATCTTCTTCCCGAGGTGTTTGTAGATATTGACCCAAAAAGATTAAATGATGAACCTGATAATGATTTGAAGAGTATGGTCAAAGTATTTGACCCCGGGATTCATGAGAAAATTATTTCTCCAACATATGTGAGGTTACCCTTTGAGGATCGCCATTATTTTTCCCTCACATTTGTTATCAAAATCTTTCTTCCTTTTCTTACCTATCTTGTGAATTCTCTTCCTCTTCTCTCCTCCGGGAGTGAGGACACCATTTTTGACCCTGGCATCTCGCTCTAAGTTTCTATTCCTTAGAGCCGGTGGCATATGAAAGTCCGATGATGATTTTCCCATTCTTTTATTTATGCCTTAAGGACAAAGGAATTCGGGGAGAGGCAAGCTAGAGACACGCACAAAAACAAGCGCTTTCGGAGGAACCCATGTTTCTATCTTCTTTTTCTATTTCTAATAAGTGTGATGTGAGGAGGATCGCCTCTTCCTTTCTTGTATTTTATGGCTTGTGTTTTATGTCCAGGATTTCCCGGATTATGAAGACTCTCGTGCTCATGGTTTTGTCCATCGTTCACTCAAGCTTCAATCCTTTGCATGCATTATATATGGGAATCCAATATCCTATATCTTATGACTAAACGTTTATCTATTTGCAAATTAATAAACGTCTTTTAGATTTACGTAAGCCTCATTATATTAGGAATAGTGTATTGACTTTAGTATGGGGGTGGCAGTCTTACATTGAGGACAATGTTTAGTTCTAGTATGGGGGGTATCTATCGATTTGATCTTACTTGCATTTGCCTTATCTTCACGTAACCCCGTTTTGCCACCAAAAATACCAAAAATATGTGATTTTATGTCAAAATTTTAAAATTTTCAAAAATAAAATAAGTGTTTTGACATGAATTTTTGACTTTCCGATGGTGAATAAATTTTGACTTGATCGAGCATGTTGCGCTCTAGCTTGCCCCTTAACTTATATAAATTTAAGCTTTTGCTAGTATTTTATACAAGAAGCTTTAAAACGCGAATTCTAGCTTGAAAAAGCCAAGAGTTTGCAAGTTTCCATAATAGACTTTAAATATGCAAAGTTTGTTTTATTAGACTAAGCATTCGCGGATCTTTTTATTAGATATTTTAAATTTGCGAAGAACGAAAAATGATAGAGTTTTATATAAGTTAGATGCTAAACATAGAGTAGTTGGATCTCTTTAGAGCTCATAGAGGTTAATTGTGGCTTTTTGCTCCCATCAGCTTAATAAATGTTATATAATTGTTGAATAAATAAAGTTACTTTGGTTTTTACGATTCTTAGTTTAAATCACTTCATAGAGATTCTTTCTGGTGAAAGTAAGGTACACATCGAGGTTTTGTCAGTGTTGTAGGGAAATAGGCTACCGATTCTTGACGGCTCGCTACCGTTGTCTAGGTAGTTAAAAGACCACAGGACTTGAAATTTGGCTAATAATAATAATAAATAAACCGAAGACGAAATAAGACTTCTGGATCATGGTCGGCTCGCATACCGATGTGATAGTCATTTAAACGGTATAGGTAATAATATTAATAATAAGAACTATGGGCTGTTAAAAGTTTACTGTCTTTGGTCGGTTCGCTGCCGATGTGGCAATCTTCAAAAGAAGGCCCATAGTAAGAATAATAAATCCGAGACTGATAAAAGTTTGTTGCATCTGGTCGGTTCGCTGCCGATGTTGCAGCCTTTAAAAAGGTCAAGGAAAATACCAAGGTCGAAATAAGACTCCTGGACCATGGTTGGCTCGCATACCGATGTGGCAGTTGTTTAAAGGACCAAAGTTTAATAATGTTGCAATAATAATAATAATAAAGCCAAATTTCGACTCCGGGGTTATCTAAATAAAGCCTCTATCTCTAGACTCGTAGTTGAGTTGTTTATCTCTTTAGGAAAGGATTTCAAACTAATTATGGTCTAAACCGGGTTTACTTTATATGAATAAGGACTTAATTAATTTGTCGCCAATAATAAAAATAAAATCCTTAGGGATTTAGGAATAAGGGAGCGGAAAGTAGCTTGCTTACACAATTAGCATTTATGAGTAGTGTTAGCATCTTAACTTAAACTTATAAAAAAAACCTTTTAAGTTATACCAACCGCTTTACAAAGAGCAAATTCGAGAGGGTAAAATAGTAAACGCATTCAAATCAATTGTACTATCCAATTTAATAAGATTTAAGTCAAAAAGAATTGGCAATAAACGTACCAAAGTCTAGGCCAAAACAAATTACTTCCGCATGCCTAGAACTCTATGGGTTTGCATGATTCAAAGCATGTAGGCTCAAAGGATTCAATTAGTAATGAATGAAGGACCTACGATGGTGAAAGTCACACTAAAGGTGTCTAGATAATCCTTTAACATGCAATTATTAGAGCTTTAAGCTCGGGTACACGCTCCTTACTTTCCTCTATGATTGATATGTGTTTAATCACATATCATTTTTTTCTTATTTAAATGAGCTTTATAATGATAACAAAAAATACATGAAAAATACATTGTATATATGTGTTTTGTTAAATGTATTGTGCAGGTACCGGATATTCATAAAAGGAAAAAAATGAAGCCAAATAAGACAAAACCGAGCACGGGATTGGATGAGCGTGAGAAAAACGAAGCCGAATGCATATTCATTTTTAATGGGCCAACCCGTAACTCGTTTGATGGGCCGGGTCAGCCCATTAACATTTGAATGTTATTAATCCTAGTCCAAAATCATAAGCCTTTAATCATAAATCCACAACCTAGTCTAAATCCCGTTTCCCTAGCCCAAGCCCAAAAAAAATAAGTAAAAGCACAACATCAAATCCCTGGTCTAAGTCAAACCTATTAAAAACGCGCCTTTAAATTACTGTTCATCCATCTCTTTTAACTTTTCACCCTGCTACGAATTCAACCAGGGTAAAAGCAATACCAATCCACCACGTCCCATCCCCTTTTAGAAGGCCAACGTGGCACGTTTGCATCACCCTTTGACACCCTGGCGATCCTAAAGCATACCATTGGTTGAAATAACGTGGAGTGGTCTAAGGGGTCATATTGATTAATTGAATGTCTGTTATGATTAAAGGGATATGATTGAAGATTAGATGGATGCTCCTCCAGCCTAGAAGCTTCTCTCGCCCCTATAAATAGAGGCTCAATCTCACACAGTAGAATTATATAGTGTAGGAGTAAGAGTAGAATAGATAGCTTATTTTCAGCTTTTTCCTAAATGTATTTTCTCTTTAAGCATTATACTTTGAATTTGAATTAATAAAATGTGATTTCATTTTACATTGCTCTTTGATTTTTTTTTTTTAATTTTATACAATTTACCTTTAATTCGAATAAGCTTTGAATAAGATTTTATGCAATTTACCTGTAATTTGAATAAGCTTTGAATAAGTTCCGATAAGCTGTTTTAATCAGTATCTAGTAATAAGTTTCTATGCAATTTGAGAGGTTTAATGGATTTTAGCTTATGTTGGATGATAAGCCATACTTAGAAGGGTTTCTTGGATTTTACCAGCTTGTTTTCAACAAGCTAGAGCTTGTAGATAAGCTCTTAAGAGCATTTATGTCCTTGTTTAAGCAAAAGACAAGGTACTCTCTCTTTTACATTTTAGCTTAATTTATTTGTTGCTTATTAAACTGCTTAATTTCTGCTTAAATGTGTTTATTTTATCTTATGTTAGTTTATTATGTCTTAGTTATCAAGTTTGCTTAATTAGAATTAGTTTAATTAGTGTTTGATCTAAACTGCCTTGTTTTTAGTTAAAACTGCTTATAGGTTTAGATTATTATAAAGTGCTTATTTTCCTTAGGTTTTTGCTTATTTTTCCTTAATAATCTTGGTTCTTAATCTGTTTTAACAAAACAAAGCTTCATTAGGTCTGTTTTAGCTTAAAAAAGGCATTTCTAGATTTAAAGGGGTGTTTGGGTTAAGGTCTTAAGTATGGTTAATTAATGTGTAATTGATTTTGGCATTCAAAACAGATTGCATAAGATCTTATTAAGTTTATAATCTAGTTTTCATAAGCTTAAATTTAGTTTTATTAAGTTTAAAGGTTTGATTATCAAAATCTTAAGCCTGTTAGTTTTAAGGTTTTTCAAAACTACTCATTTGATGAATTCTTTAAAAGTCTGTGTGAGGAGTTGTTTTTGTGCTTAAATTGAGTCTCTAATGCATCATTACAAATTAGATTTGAGTCATTTAACTTTGGATAGCTTTCTTAGCCATTTTAGATCAAAAACAGTTTCGCAGTAGTGTTTTTTTAAGGGTCCAAATGTGTAGATCATTTGTGATCAATTTCTAGCTAAACTTGGATTAATTTTGATTAAATCTAGCTTATTGCAGTCTGGTCTTAATCTGTTTTAAGTCTTTTGTTTGTTAAAAATTGTTTTAAAGTCTTAATTTTAAACTTAAAAGTGTCGTTTTTCTTCAAAAAGCCTAAAATAAAGTAGTGTAGTCTGTCATTTTAAATTTACCTTTCTAAGCTTATTTCTTAAACTTATTTGCTTATTTTTAGCTTATTTGAGTTATTTAAGTTTAGTTCTTAATCTGTTTTAGGTTTAGCTTTAGGTCTGTTTTTAGCTTATTAAGTTTTTATTTGCTTATTGAGTCAAGAAGGCCTAACATTTTTAGCCAAAGGCATG
>BQNB010070860.1:1471-32975 GCA_026074375.1 Tanacetum coccineum
GTTAATGTGTTTGAAATACAAAAATGATTATTGTCAACCCAGCCTTGTTTATAGGACGTTGTTTTATAAATATCCTTTTTCATTATTATTAATTTTTTACTCTTTATTTATATCCGTAAGAACTTTTTATAAAAATAGAAGGGTACCCGCGCGATGCGGCGGCTGGTACCCTGTTATTAGCCGGAGAAAAACAAAAAGAAAATGATTCCGGTCAAGCCCGGTTCACTCATTTTTATAGGTTTTGGCCGGTTTTATTCGGTTCGTTTTCGGACGGCTTTTATTTGCTTGCTCAACCGGTGACCACTCATGTTTCTGGTTGACCCGTTGGTCCGATCCGGTTTTTGAAATATATGTATCAACATATAAATTGTATGAAGCTTTGTGTGTTTTATTAGTTTGTACATGGTATATAATGACACGTACTTTTTATTTTACAGGTGTTTTAAAAATAACAGTAGTTAGTGTGTTTAATGGATTAAGTGGCGTTTTAATAATAATATTAAATGTGTTGACCAGTCAATAAATGTGTGTTTGTGCATTGGTTAATTGTACATATTGCATGAATTTTTGTATTTTTGAATAATTGGGTGTTTTATTAAGAGTGTTAATTGTGTATTAAAAAGTTGTACATTATGTTTCTTTGTTTGTATCTTATTTGCATTAAATAGTGTATTTAATATATTTTGTTTATTTGTTGTATGCATTAAAGCTTGTACACTATGCATGAAAACTTGAATTACTTAAAAAATTAATGATGAGAGAGATTCCAATTTGTTTTATAAGATATTAAGATATAAGTTTTCAAAAAGCTTTACTTTACTGATGTGCTCCAACTTGTTAGAAGCAAGAGCTGTATAATTAATGCTTCATTGTTTTAGCCTTTTTGTAGTATGCTTTTTAGAGGATAAAATTTATTGTCATAAATGAAAAAACATTTTGTAGTTTGAAGCATTATAGATGCTCCAAGTGTCTATTATATACACTATTTTACTATGTTGCAGCCAATTTATACTAGGGGTGGCAATTCCCGACACGGCACGATAAAAAACACGAACCCGACACGAAGTTAAATAGGTTTGGGTTGAGGAAAACAAGTTTGGGTCAAAAACAGATTAACCCGTCTAACCCGTTTGATAAACAGGTCGTGTTTGGGTTTACTAAGTACTAAACAGGTTAACACGTGAACCCGTTTAAATATATATAAGTGTCAAAAAATAAAATATATAGCTTGGATTTATGTTGGATTTATGTATTGAATATGAGTGAATTACAATTATAACTCATATATCATTAGAATTGTTTATGTTTATCATTTTATAGATCCTTATATCATTTTTGCATATGAATTAGTTAAATCGACAAACCATCAACCTTATTTATCGCTTGACCTATTTACTTAAACAGGTTAAATGGGTCACAAATGGGTTTACATGTGTTATGCAGGTCTGGGTTAGAATTGAGGTTCTTGACACGATTAATAAATGAGTTGTGTTTGGGTAGAGGTTATGATACCCCGCTAACCCAAACAGGTTAACACGAACACGACTCGATTGCCACCCTGACTGAATATGAGTGAATTACGATTATAACTCATATATCATTAGAATTGTTTATGTTTATCATTTTATAGATCCTTATATCATTTTTGCATATGAATAAGTTAAATCGACAAACTACCAACCTTATTTATCGCTTGACCTATTTACTTAAACATGTTAAACGGGTCACAAATGAGTTAAATGTGTTATGTAGGTCTGGGTTAGAGTTGAGGTTCTTGATACGATTAATAAATGGGTCGTGTTTTGATAGAGGTTATGATAACCCACCAACCCATCAACCTGAACAAGTCAACACTAACACGACTCGATTGCCACTCCTAATTTATACTTCCAACCAAATTGAATCTTAAAATTCACATAAACTCCAAGAATAACTTGAACCATTGTTGACCACCAACCGAAACCCCAAAACGAAAACAAAAGCGTACATATAATCAATCATCTCCACCACTTTACGCAACTCACGAGTAAGATACCAAAACATCATGCATGACCTATTAAAGTTCTATTAAAACATTTGACCTTTAAAAAGGTCAGATATCATTTAACAAATATATATATTAGGGGGAAATATTAGATATAATTTATTGTAGCTAATTGACTACAATTTTACATTAATATTATGGGTCTCTGAGTATTGTTTGTGGGTCTATGAATCCTGTTTACGGGTCTTTGGGTCATTTCTTATGTATTTTTAGTAAGGATTGTAGCCAATTGGCTACAATATATTAGACCTATATAACTTATTCTAGAGGCGTCATAAGTCATTATGTGTATATTAAACAAAGTAACTTGATCTGACTCACGGGAAGAGCAAACTATATGGTATTATTTGTTGATCAGAAAATTTGCTTATCATTTTGCTTAAAAGCAAACGATCTACGTATTCGACCTAATTTGATCTTAAAATTCACATAGACTCTAAACAATATTGATACCATCGCCGATCACAACCCTAAACCAAAGAATTTGTTGAAACAAGAATTATTCGTTCTATCGCTTTACGCATGTACCATGCTAGGCATGAATATAAATATTCTACTAAAACACCATGAAACCTTGAAGTTTTATTATAATAATGTTCACTGCAGTGTTTCGCAAATTTGTTGAAGAAAAGTTTCACAAAAACTTCAAGTTGTTGAAGACGTATAAACAAATTAATAATATATTACATTTTCCATAGTTTTGCCCAACTCACATAATGAACAATAACTTTTTTTATTCCTTTTTGTTATCCCAATTATTATTCGCTTCACAACACTAATAAGCTACCAATAAGCTATAACATACACACATATAAATAAGAAAGAGAGAAAGAGATGTAGAGAGAGAAAGCTAAAGAGAGAAAGAGATATGGATGGTTACTATGAGAAAATGGTAACCAACACTCTCCTAACATGCTAGGAGGGTGATATTTATAGACCAAGGCCACTCTTGGCTCGTGGGAGTTTCTATTGGGCCAGGCTTAGCTTGTGTTGGGCTTTTAGCCCGAAACATAGACAATATTAGCTTAAAATCTAAGCCCGTTAAGCCGGACTAGCCTATTACAATACAAGACTATTTATAACAAAGACAACCGACAGCATTCTTGTTCGACTTATATAAAAATAAGGCTAACAATCTCCCTCAATGTTGAGGTTGACTTGACTTTATCGTGCTCAATGTTGAAGTTATCTTGATTTGACTCTTGTGCTTTGTCTTCTTCGGTCTTGTCTTGTTTGTAATGGCTTTGTTCATTCATGCTTTTGTAATCTTGATCTTGAGCCTTCGTCTTTTGACTTTGAGTTCTTGAGATCTTTAATCTTGCATCATTTACTTGTCTTGAATCATCTTGATTTAACTTTCGTGATCAAGTTGTGCTCTTGACCGACATACTCATACTTGCCTTGAAAGCTTGTAAACTCCTCTTCTTCATCAAGGCTAACAATCTCTTCTATCGAATGTTTCTTTGGTTAACAATCTCCTCAGAAGACGATTACTTGTTTGACTTGGAAGATCTTTGATGATGAGAAAGTTTATGATTATCAGAGTTGCTGAATTTGACATGAATTTGAGCTTTCTGACCGATTACATTCTTGTTTAGCAGTAACAGTCTTGATGTTAAATGATGTTAGCCTTAAAATATGAGGACTTATACGGAATTACATTAGTTCATAAATAGCCAAACACGCAGGGACTAGATTAGACTATTAAAGATAGTTTAGTTGTGTTTGGACTATAAATACCCCCATACTTCCATGGAGGGGTGAGGATAATCATTTATAACATAAAGTGTGTGTTTCTCTCTCTAGAAAACATACACATCTTTCTCTCTCTACTTTTCTCTCTTAATAATATGGCTTTCTATTTCTTTTATCCCTCGACCTCCAAATCGTGTGTTTTAGGCTAGAATCTTTATGGGTAACAATTGGCATCAGAGCCTAAGGGCGTTTTGTATTCGTGGTTTGCATTTTGGGGTGTTGTTCGAGCTTATTTAAGCTTTTCGTGGCTTATTTTGAAGCCAAAACCCACGGGTTTGCTTGGTTGGTGTCTATTTTGTGCAAAAGCTTGAAACTTTCTTCTCTCTAATGTCTCTAGCTCATTTGTACAAATGGTTTGTGGTTTTTTAAAGCTTATTTCGAAAGATCTTTGGTTCTTTTAAAGCTTTTTACACAAAATTTTGATCCAAAAATTTTTGTGTTAAAAACCATAAGGTTTGTGTTTTTATGCTTGATATTGCCTTGGAATCCCTAGTTGTACAAGAAAAATCCAGCAAAAACGTCAAAAATGTGTCTTTTTCGTGTTTTAAAAAGTGTACTTTTTACACTAGGCGAATTATACACAAAAAGTACACTGGGCGAATTATACGTATAACAGGCGATCTATACATTGGTCAGGCGATTGATACATTGGTCAGGCGATCTATACGCACATGCGATCTATATGCATAGGTGATTTATACACTTTTGAGATCCGATTTATGCTGAAATTGGAGACGATTTATACCCTAATTTCGCCAAGAACCAAACTTAAACACCTTCCACAACACCAATGCAAACACAACACTTAATGCTAAAACGAGCGTTAAAGATTCACTAAAATGTCAAAACGGCTATAGATTTAGACTTTAATGTCAAGTGATCATGGAGTTGATTTGGTATCCCTCATTTGAGATTGAAGTAGGTTTCACGAAGGCGTCTACTTATTTCATCATCGAGACTTCCTTCTACTTTCTACCCTTTTTCTTCAAACCCAATCTATCGATTGATGACTTGCTTGAACGTATACAACTATGATTGAGACTTGGATTATCTAGTTATACCCGATGTAAGGAGTTACATTGTAGTACTCACGGGTTATAGCTATCACTTAAAGGAGTTACGTTGTAGTACTCAGTGTCACACGCAGATGCAGATGTGGATGTTCAAGAGGTGTTGTACTTTTCATATACTTTATGATTGGGTATAGGGTACTTAGAGGCTTTCTTCTGCACCATTCTTCAATCATCAATAGTGCAAGCTTAAGTAACAAATTTGGGGAATCTTGCTTCATTTTCAAGTTTTGTATATCGGGTTTACTTCACTATGTGGTCACAGCAATAGCCGACAGAATTCGAGGTTGGTAAGTTAGCCAGAGAGTTTAAAGGTTGAGATGTAATCAACAATTTTCACGGGATAATTGAAGCTACAGAACTTCAATGGTACTTCACAGTCTATGCAAAATCCTTCAAAGTTCTTCAATGTCTTTCATAACTTTCCTAGAATGATGCTTATGACAAGAACTTCTCGAGTATATGGACATACACGACAATGATGCTTCCGAGAGTTTGCAACCATCATAGGGGAAAATGTGTACATCCGGGACTTAGTTGACTTTGATGTTACCATGTCAACTTCCTGGGGGAAGTAGCGTAGACTACTTTACTAAGTATGGTTTGTGAAGTATTCTGCATACGTGAGAAGAATTGTTGCTGATTCCTTGCATGTACCCCCAAACAAATATTTACCAAGACCTAATGACAAGCAGCAGTAGTATTTGATGTGGTTTTCTACTTCTATAAAATTCTGCTGTGCACGTAAATGTCAAACAGAAGTTTTTTCTAGCTACATCAAAGTTTCAGAATCTGCTCAAGATAAGGATGTTGGTTTGGGTGGAAGCTGATTCTAGTACTTCGCCAAAAAGGAGTATATGAAGAAAGCTTTTCAGGACATGCTACATGAATTGGGGGGAAGTTAATCCAACTTATGCATACTATAATGGTTCATGTATAATTAAAGACACTGAAGATCTAAGCTGGAGTACAAGTATCAAGACTAGAAGACAAAGACGTCATCTTCAACATTGGAAGTGCCTTGGATGTCATTTTATCATGTTGTATTTGTACTTAATAGGAACATTGTAAGTAATTCCGTATGTCCACATATTGGGGAAGATTGTTAGCCTTAAAATATAAGGACTTATACGGAATTACATTAGTTCATAAATAGGCAAACACGCAGGGACTAGATTAGACTATTAAGGATAGTTTAGTTGTGTTTGGACTATAAATACCCCCTCCATACTTCCATAGAGGGGCGAGGATAATCATTTGTAACATAAAGTATATGTTTCTCTCTCTAGAAAACACACACACATCTCTCTCTCTCTCTAATTAATATGGCTTTCTATTTCTTTTATCCTCCCCGACCTTTGGATCATGTGTTTTAGGCTAGAATCTTTATGGGTAACAAATGATTAAATTTTAAATCTTGAGTATGAGAATGTGGTAACGAATCCGACTTAACTGGAATGGGGCTGCAACATTGACGTTTGTACCTACATTTGAATGTTAGTAATAAACAGCAGATATGAACGAATATCGATTTGTCATTCGTCGAGATTTGATTGCAATAACCTCTGGTTCTGTGAGGACCAACCTGTGATCAGGCATGTTCAATTTGGAAGAACCTCCTTGACAGGATTTCTAGCTTAAAGCGTAGGATCTTCTAACACAGATGTATTAGAATCACCATGCTTGCATGTTCTCATTACCGGAACATCCCAAAGCAGACAACACGATAAGAGTGAATCAGATAGTTACTATCTTTCTAATTAAGTCATCAATTCATTTACTGGACCAAATCGATATCCAGTTAGCACAAGCTTGATTCATATAGAATCTTGCAAGTCACCTACCGCAGTGCTATTTGATGATGACATGGGAAGGATTTCCATTCGTTACTATGAAACTAATGAGTATCACTCTGAATGTTCTGGCAAGATCTCAAGGATAATGCATAGGACTCTTGTTACAACTTGTAAACTTAATGGTGTTCACCAAGTGTATTTTGACTTTGTGTCCTAATGAGATTTATAATTAGATCTCTCTTGGCTCTAGACTTAATTTATGCACTTTGGTTTTAGTAATCGGAGGCTGGAGTTGACTGTCACCTATTCAATATCAACAATCTCAGAGTGAGATGTCAATAGATTACGTGCGTATCTCCGTAACAAATGAGACAAGTCTCTTTTGAGAGAAACTCGAATGGATGGGAAGGGTTGTGCATTGTATCACTGGGTCCATGACGGCTTTCTTCAATACCAACAATCATCTTTGTGATTTTGATAGATTATGTATTGACCCGGTTTCTGCCCAAGTTGTGTGGAGGGATTCTTTCTTTTCACCCTTTATCCATACATTTCTTTTTCATTCTTCAACCCCTTCAATGCTTACCAAGACGTCATCACTAACACCATGTTGTGATTGTTCCAGTGTTAGCTCAACCTTAGTCGGCATTATTCCCTTATTCTTATTCATCTCCAATCATACCTAAGGACTTCTAATCTAACTATGGAATGTCCATGGGTAGATCCCTCCGGTTTTGGTTGGATCATAGGACTTATAGCTAACCTTAACCACCTTATGACTTCACCGACGTCGTGAGTGAATTGGTTGTTTGGTATAGTGACCGAAACCATAAAACCATTGAAAATCAATCAAACTGTTAGATAGAAATCAAGACATTTTTAACACTTTAAGAGTTTTACTTTCCGAAATACCCCCTACATATGTGCATCGAGATTCAAAATTGGTTTAAACATGTAGGTAGAAGTTGTGCACTTAGAGTCTTAAAGATCACATTGTTCTTGATCATATTTTAATCACATTTTTTCTCTTATTTTAAATAATAAATCTTTTATTATTTAATATACCAATTGATTAAAATGACATTTTCTTAAAAATGTGTGGGGAGAAGAATGTATTCATAGCATGAAATATTGAACATTTTTATTAATGCCACTTGAATGGATCTTGAATTCTTTAGCTTGTGTAAGGTTTAGTTATGCAAGATAAATCCTACACAACTATGATCGAAACTTTGTAAAATATATCAAAGACTATGCGGAATCTAATCTTTGATCAATAAGAAGAATATGCAATAGAACTGTAATTCTAATGAACAAACTTGAAGCTATAACAATTCTATGAATGACTCATTTTTGGTACATAGAACTCTATACCCTAGGACCCCCTTTTATACACCAAGGAGTCCCAATGAGATTACAATATATTCCTAAAACTTAGAATATTCTCTAAGATCTGTTCTATAAATAACTCATACTTATCACGTAAGTAATCTTGATCTCTAATCAATCTTTATCCTTTCTTCTGTCTTTATCCATCCTCTTTTGACAGTAGAAACTTTTTCAGCAGTCTTAATCTTTTAGCAGTTGTAACTTTTGTACCAACATCATTAACTCTGAACAAGCAGTAGTAACTTATACACCAGCAACATTAACTGTGTACAAGTAGTAGTAACTACTTAGAATATTTTCTTTAATCTTCATCACCAGTACTAACTTTACTCTAGCAGTACTAACATATACTAGCAGTAGTAACTAGCAGTACTAATATACACTAGCAGTACTAAGTTACACTAGCAGTAGTAACTACTTAGTATATTTTTCCTTAGATTTAGTGAACAACACTAACTTTTACTTAGCAGCAGTAACACAAACCTTAGCAGCAGTAACTCTAAGATCATCATAAAGACTTTTAATCCCAACAATCCTCCCCTAAACTTGATATTCTTCTTCAAAATCTCAAGTTTCTTTATTGAAAGCTTCATTAATCACCAGGAGGATGCTTCCAAACACTTCATTAAGGTACATAACCTTCCTTAAGCTATTTCTTGATCAATCTAAGAAGCTCAAATTCCATTTCACACTCATAATCAACTTGAAGCTTCACATCATTGAACATCTAATGTAGTGTGTGATTTGTAAGTGGATACATCTTCTTAACCAACAGATAATAAAGTATGTTCTGCATTGTTACACAATGAACTCCACAAGAATCATAAAGCTTCCAGTTCAACACTTTAACTAATCTTTGTTGATTCTTTCATACATTATCTTCAACATGATGTTCAAACATGGTCTTCAAATTAAGAAGTAAGAAATTATCCATGTAATTCACTGGCTCTGTCTTCTTAAATCTTGCTTTGACTATACTCCAAAGAACTTCCAAGTCTTATCTGTTAAAGTTTTTAAGCATCTTTCCAAAAGTTAAATACATCTGAGAATTACCATCTGCTCTGATAATTTGGAAAAAGCTTTTCTTCCCTTCTTTGTAGATCTTGTAGTCAACAATGCTTGGAGATTTAACAGCCAAAGGAATATCATCAATTGCTACTTCCTCTTTATCAGGAACAACTTCTATTAGTCTTTGAAGCTCTGTTGTTTCTTTATCCTCATCCACCTTTTGCTTCTTAATACTTTCTTGTTCCAGCTCAGTGCCTGCTCTCTTTGAACTGCTCTCTTGTGCTATCTCTGCTTCAGCTCTTACTTCACTACCTTCCACCAATTCTGTATCCATATCTACAAATGTGTTTACCCTTTTCATAGCTTTGTCAAATAACTTCTGAATATCATCAAAGCTTTTGTTCTTCAATTGATTGTGCTTGTATCCAGCCATGTTTTTCAGATAAGTAGACATTGTATTTCTCTTTTGAGCTTTAGTTGGTGGTTTGTTCCTCTTTTCTTGAGCTCTCATTGCTGCAAAGTGTTTCTTTCTTGCTTCTAAGAGTTGTACAAACAACTTGGACTTCTCTTCAATACTCAACTTCTCTTGTTCTTCTGCTTGCATTTGTTGAGCCATTTGATAATCAGCATCTATCATTGCTTGCACATTATCCCATGAAACAATGTTGGCTTCTTCTTCTCTTTGAGCTTTTTCTCTGGCAAGCCTTTCTTCTTCTTCTTCAGCTTGTAACTTGAAAGCAAGTTCTTCATCAAGACTGATTTGATCTTTCTTCTTCATTTTCACATGTTCTTCTACCATAATACCTTTGCCTTTGTTCTGTGCCTTGACCTGTGATGGTTGTTGAGAAGAAACTATTGGTACAGTTGCTTGCTCCTCTTTATGAATAACAAGCCCTTTAGCCTTGGGTCTTGTGCTAACAACTGTAATTGTTGTAGCAGCAGTTGTTGTTGTAAGTGTTGGTGTTGTTGTTATTGATTCACTTGGATCTTCTACAACATTGACTTTTTCTTGAACTTTTGCACTTTTCAAAGCTGCAAGTGCTTAAGCCAAAGTGACTTCATCAACAATTAAATTCACATCTTTAACAGTAACTTCTGGTTCTGCTAATACCTCATCACTTTTAAGAACATCTGTATCAAACATTTCTTCATCACCATACCTCCCTTAAGTTTCATGAACCAATGTAATCTCTGCATCTTTATCAATGTCATCAATTTTCCTCCCTTGTTTGGATGCATCCTCCTGATCACCCAAACTAGCTTCATCAGAGGAAATCACTCTTGCAGATCTACCAACCTTGTATAATCTTTTGAGCTTATGAGTTCTTGATCCTCCTTTCTTCTCTAACTTTTTGACTCTCAATTTCAAACTTGTAATTTCCTGAGCTTTAGCAGTCTTTGTATTCTCTAGATCAAGGACTCTTTGTTGTAATTTGGTATAAAATTCCATCAATTCATTGAGTTTCAGTCTATCCTTATCACTTCGAGGTGTGTTAACTTATGCAAGCAGTGAATCATTGGATGTTTTAGACACATTCTCAAACTTAGTTCGAGTAATTGTGTCCCTTATAGTGTCTTGGCGCTTGGGACCACCACCTGAACTAGTTCCTAGGGAACTTGGTTCATTAGGTGTTGCCTTGGATTGGGTCTTATCTATGTTACTACTGTCTTGCTTTGCATCTAAGCCAGTAGTAGTAGTGGCAGCCCTTACCAAATTGCCATCCATCTTCTCATTGACAGCCTCATCTGTAACATTATCACTATGAACACTAGACTAAGGAATCTTAATGTCCTTTCTTTTTAGCCTTCTTGATCTTTGTTTCTTTTGAGGTTAAGATGTTGATGGTTGAATAATGGTGGGTGTGTGTTGGGGATCAGTGGGCATTGCTAAACCTTCACCCTGTTCTTGTTGAGCTTGTACCATTATTGTAGGAAATAAAGGTGTGTCCCTTCTAGAAAAGCCTTTTCCTACCCTCTTTATGTTTCTAATGATCTTCTTAGTATGAAAGGGTGTAACATAAATCCTCTTGTGACTTGACTTCCCCTCCAGTTGTTTATCCAAAAAGACTTGTACAAACCTTGGATACATCAAGAATTTACTAGATACATTCTCTAAGTTCTTCACCATACTTTCAAATATATACTTTGAAAAGTTGAACTTTTGGTTTGTAGCTAAACAAATGATTGCAGAAGCCATAATGTTACTAAATTCATTCCATGCAGTAGTCTTAGCACTTAGGCATTGCAAAATGGTAATGAATAAGGAATTTCTATTGAGGAGAAAAGAATGCCTTATAGAATGTAAGCTTTTGTGAAAGTTTTTCATACCCCATCCTTGTAAGTTCTTCAAAAATGTTAGCATTTGGTAAGCAATCCGTACCTTCCTCATCATTCAGTTGAAGGTCACGTCTAACAGATGCTTCAGTAACAATGATCTTCTTCCCGTCCACTAGGGCTTGTAACTGTACTTCCCCATTAACAGTTTTCATCTTGACAGTAGCCTAAAATTATTCAATACATGAAGTGTATATAGTGGGATTAACGGTTAAAGCATACTTTATGGTGTGACCATTCAGAAAACCCACTATCTGCTCAAACCCTTCACTTTCAGCGGGTTAAGACAAAAACACGACTAAATTGTGAGTATCAATAAACTATAGGGTCGTCATTGTGTTGGGTTTTGATGCTGAATGATGAAATTGAGTTAGGGTTTATGATTAGAGAGTATATGATTGAATGAAAATGATTAAATGAGTGAATGAAACCCTTAAACGAAGTATTTATGAAACTACCCTCAACAACATTAACGTTCATCAACAGTTGTAAGTTATGCCTAGCAGCATTAACTTTCAATAGTAGTAGTAAGTTTATGCCTAGCAACATTAACTTTCCCCAAGCAGCAGTAAGTTTATGCCTAGCAGCATTAACTTTCCCTAGTAGTAGTAAGTTTATGCCTAGCAGCATTAACTTTGAATCACCAATATTAACTCTAATTCCATTCTAATCAGCTTTTCCATCATCAAATTAACATTTTAGCTCACAAAAACTCTCTGTCTGTTTTTGATTTCTCTCAATTCTTTTTACTCACAATTCTCTCTTTTTGTTTTTAAACAAATCTCTTTCTGTTTTTCAACTCACCACTTCTTTCAATTTTTTTCTCACCAAATCACTCTGTCTGTTTTTAACTCACACAACTCTCTTTCTGTTTTTATTCTCACCAATTCACTCAATTATTTTTCTAACAAAATCAACAACAACAACAACAACAAAAACGATACCCAATCCCACCAGGCAAGGTATGGGGGAGGTGAAATGTAGACATGTCATACCCCTACCCTTAACGGGTAAGGATACTGCTTCCGGGAAGACCTCCGGCTAAGAGAAAGGGGAGAGAGAGAGAGAGAGAGACAGAAAGCCTGTTTTTTTAGTTATTACTAAAGGTATTGATAGAAAGATAAAAGGAGGAACAAGAAACCAAAGGCAAGTAAAAAGCAAGGAACAAGATACAAAAGGAAAGAAAAAGGCACATAACAAGCAAGACGAAGCAAAAGCAGCAACACGGGGTACAAAAGGCACAAAGCAATCAAACGAATACGGGAGCAGGCAAACACGACAAGCAAACATGCGATACAAAAAAGAGCAGGCGAACCAGGGGCAAAAGAGCCAAAAGGCACATACAGACACAAAGAAACTAAACACACACAAAAGCGAGGCAAACTAGCTAAAAAGAAAAGGCCTAGAGGCCCTAACAAAAAAGCATCACCATACGGGCAGGCCAAACAGGCGAAACCACACCAATAGCAAAACAAGCAAAAGAAAAGGGGCGCAAGGAAATAACAGGGCCACAGAAGACACGACAAATAAAAGGCAAAAGCCACAACGCAAGGCACAAAAAGCTCAGAGCAAGCATACGAACACGGAAGCAGGCAAAGCAAGAAAAGGGCAGACAAACACGGATAACAAATAATAAGGCATACAGAGAGCAAAAGAGCAAAAAGCACATAGAGGCACAGAGAAGATAAATAAAACACTAAAGCGGGGCAAGCTAGCTTAAAAAGAGCTGAAGGCCCAACCAGCAGAGAGCAACAGCAAACGGGCAAGCAAAACAAGGCAGCACACAAGCTCCGAAACAAGCAAAAGGAAAGGGAAGCAAGGAACACCACAAGGCCAAAGAAGACGAGGCAAACAAAGGCAAACCAAACCCAACCAAACCCTCGAAGCCCTCCATCGAACCTCCTAATCTAATACTAGCCCACCTCTCTAACCTATCCGAGTCTAACACGCAAAAGCCAAACAAAAAGAGAAGAAAAGACACAAGACAAGCAAACCACTCGCAAGCAAAGCCTAAAAACATAACAAAGACAACAAAAAAGGCAAGGAAAAGGGCACAGCAGAACCCGAATGGGAACCAACTACCCTCCTAGACTAGTCCTAGCCCTCCACTCATTCCTATCAGAGGTCATGTCCTAGGAATAAGGGGCGGGCAGCTAACAATACGCGGGACACAGCACGGGGTGGTGGGGTGCAATAACATGAGTCAAATGAATAAAAAAAAACTATTAAGGAACCATGGGAAGATAACGTGACTCGGTGGGGCCAGTGGGACAGAGAATCACTGAGGGTACGTTAGGTTGACTTGTGTGTTGCAAACAAACACTAAAGACGACCTCACGAAGGCGGCCATCCCTTTGGGGAGATGACATACGGCGGCCAGCAGAGGAGGGTGGGGAAATTGTTGGAGGCCCGCCACTTTATTCGGGAACAACATGGCGGGTGGTGACAGTCCTCCGCTGGTGCATGGATAGCTGACTTTGGTGGGGGATGGGGCTGAAGGGCACCCTGGATTCTTTGTGTGGTCCAAAGCCCACACCAAGGTCCCGGGGAAGAAAGACGAGCGCCCTCCACAATCGCACTTATCAACGGGCGACGAGCTGGTGTGTTTGGGGCGGTCCACGGACGCGGTGGTTGTCATATAGTTATGCAACCCTGATAACGGGTGATGCTCCCGAAAATACTATCCACCTTACGGTCCCCAGTCCCCATCCCGTACTGTGGGGACCGTGTGAACAGGCCGTGGGGCGTCAGCTGGTTAGCCAACCTCATCGTTGGGTCACTGTCATCAACCCGGGCACCCCTTAGTGGCCTTTGGGAACCAAACCCCCTATAGGGGGTGCTGTCCTTTTTTCTTTGCGCTAATGCCCCCACGCCCCGTTGTTCTCAACCCCTGGCCGCCCACCCTTTTTGTTTTTCTAGTTCTTCTTATCATTGTTCTATCGCCCCTCCCCTCCTTGTTGTTTTAGTTAATGCTCGTCCCTTTTTCCCCCGGCGTTTGCCGACCCGCTGGTTGCCACCCGGCAACAAGGCCCGTGCACATGTTGTGAGGTGGGTGTTCAGTGTGTTTCTCAACAACTGTTGAGTGGGCGGACTTCGCTGAAACCGGCGGCTCGCCAACAGCGGTCACAATCCAACATCCAGCAATTTGTATAATAGTTGGGTGTCCCGTGTAAGATCCCCCACCTTCACGCACTGTCCCAACATCATCAATGGGTCGACTTGTAACTTTTGCGTGAAAACAGGATCCTTCGCAGAGCGGGAAAGCGCAACTGCACACATCAAGAAAAGCAAGTTGGAGTGGAGATGAAGACGACCTAGCGGGGGAAGGTGAACTACTTGTGGAGGGAGGGGGGTTTCCAAGTGATACAGAGGGCTGTACCAAAGCGATGTACCCGAAAACACTAGATACCCACCAAGCAGGGAACCTCTTACTTAAGCAACGGTGTTCTGTGGAGACCCTCTTCCTTACACAGTACCAACCCGAATGAAGTGGGTCTCGTGGGAGGTTACTTCTCTTTGGTCGCACCCCGGGGGCTCTCCCACGTACCCGGCCCGGATCTTGATATCGGGGTAATCCATGTGTGTTCTCATGGGAACTCGTGTGTTGCCCTCCCCGCAGCAGCCAACATTTTACCAAACCCCGTAGTAAACACCCCCCGGATCCCGCCTCCGCTCGTCCGTCAAACATCAAGGTACACCTGTGAGTTGTATCATGTTTCCACCCCTACCACCGCTCACACTGGAACCGTCCGTTCCATTACCTCTCCCCTTTGGTACTCTTGGTCCGGTGTAGCGTCATCCCGACTCTACCTACGGGTGTCACCACTCAACAAATCCGCGACAATGTTTGTTTCTATCGACATCTCTGTTGGTCTGGGTGCTGCCCCGTTCATTCATTCTTTTTCCCTGTGTGGCCGTTTCGTCCCGCCCAGTTTGGTTTCTCCTGATTTGTTTGTTTGATTTCTTATTTACCCCCCTTTTGTCTTGGCTGTCGTTCCCGTCAACGGTCTTGGCCTTTTCCCCTTGGTCTCCCTGACCCCATGCTTCATGGTACCCCATCTCGCCCATTGTAGCTCTTCCACCACGGCTACTTTATTTGTGTGTTTCACACTTTTGACGAGCCATCTGTCTGACTGGAACACCAACCCCCCGCGCCTCTTGTCCGGGGGGGCCAGGTGGCGGCACCCACGTATGATCGTGGGAAACATACGGGCGGGAACCAAAGTATCGACACGAGGATGGGAACAAGTTGTGGTGGCCAACACAGCTACCCAAACGACCCATCCCTAGCCGTTGCTTGGGGCAGGCTGTTCGCGGGCGGATCCCCATGACTCACAAATAAGGTAACGGGACTCTCTAACAGGGTGTTGTCCACGGGTGATTCAATCCTGTCGGTTGGGCGACCACAAACATAACTCGTTTATGGTGCGGGGCGGGCGCGCCTGATTGTACTACAGCCGACACAAACTACCAAACTACCAACCCGGTGCGGTCGGGGGCCAAAGAACTCTACACTCATTCGCTACCACACAGCTTGTGCTTATAAGCAGTCGCTCACAAACCCGGCCGCCTTACCCGGTCCCCGATGTGCGGTAACCGCAACCATAATGGTACACCTGAACCTCAATAGTAAATACCCTGACGCGACACAGTTCCGGGAATTGCGGGGGGGGGCGTGCCGGGATGTCAATACAAATTGAAGGGTCGTGGGTTCTTGTCCCGCCGGGACGGTTTGGAACAACACAGGGAGAACCCTGGGAAACCACAATGTAGGTGTTGTGGGTGTCTTTCACATAGCACTCCTCGACTTGTAATGTCTTGACCTGTTAGTGGGACTTTCGTTTGTGCCGGGTATTCAAATTACCATGTCACCACACGGGCCTTGTCTTGACTCCTCGTCCCATACACCCCCCTTGTTTCTTGTACAAGAATTTTTTCCTACCCTCCGCCCCACCCTTCTTATCGGTCGTCCTCCCTGGCAACCCCAACCTCATTGTTATGTCGCTGTACGTGTGGAGCGTTTTACTCCCCCGGGTTACAGCCAGATACCAAAACCCATTGGGGGTCGCGACTATCGGCCATTCGTGGGGCACCTTGTTGAGCCAACAGACGTGGCCCATTGGTGGGCCATCATCCCCATCTTCGCCCCCCCAGCTGTGGCCCGCATCACGTTTTGTTTCATTCATCATACATTGTCTCCCTCAGAAACTCCGAAACGTAGTCTCTCGGGTGATTGCTGAGTTGGAGAGAAGCGACCCCCAACCCTCCCCGCGGCGTCGGTGCCACCGGTGGGACTGGGGGTGTTTTTTATGATTTTTGCTAGATGGGGGGGGTCTACCGGAACACGTTTTGTAATTGGATCCACCCACGTAGTTGTTCGGATCTTCATTCCACTTATGGTTTGGATGTTTTTCGCCCAGTCTCCAGGACGTCAAAAATCACTCGGCCGGATTGTCCACACACCATACGATGGGACTTGGAGTATGGGGGGACCGGTGGACGGGGAAAGAAGAATAAATAACAAAAGCATAAACACCAAGGGGGAAAATAAGCGAACTGAGAGGGAACCAAAAAAGGGGAAAGTGGGGAATAACGGGAACCCTTCCCCCAACCTTCCTGCCACCTATCTGGTTTTGGGGGTGGGCGAGTGCTTGGGGTACCCGCACTATGGGGGGGTGTGAGGTAGTAACACCCATGTCCCAACTCTAATCAGCCACTCACAAATATCTCCAAAATTGGGTGGGAAGTGGGAGTGTGTAAATTCACCAAAAAGTAACCCACGCGGTAGTAGACACCCAGGATTAGAGCAAGAGGCGTGGATGTACAAAAGGACGAACCGGGGGAAGAAGACCCGGGGGAAAATTGTGGGGTTAGCAGTTTTTGGGTGGTACCAAAGTGTTCCACCCACTCACATGGTTCCACATTGTGCTTTCGGGTTTTTGTCCCTGTTGATTCCCTGTCTTGATACCGCTACGCAGACTCACCTTGACGTCGTCAGTATTCCCCCCCGACCCTTTAGTCTTCCTTTGATTTTTCGTTTGCCAGGCGATGCGACACCCCGGAGTTGTGTACCTTGGTTCCTGCCCTCAAGGAACGCCATAACCACACACTCGCCCAACTAGGGGCGTAGGTCTCTTCCGGGACCGTGGCGCCCGTAGTCGTAAGCATCGAGTTACCGCTGTCATGGGGTTGTTGTCCCACGCCCTGCCTGACCCCCTCCCGGGCTCCCCTCGTGATTTTGCTTGGTGGTCTCCCCACATACCCGTTTTTTAGGTCCGGGTCGGTTGTTTCTCCATGTTGTGTTAGGGCACCGGACACAACCCGTGTAAAACAGCCCGAGGGTGATGTCCAGGATGGAAAAAAACAACTACAAACCCAAAAAGAAAGGTGTGGGGAACCTGCACGGTAGGGGGGGGGGTGCGTAAAGGGGGGGGGGATATGGCTACGGAATAAAACATAAAGTAGGGAACAAGGGATAAGGATAAATAGGTCGCTCATGTTACCAGCCTTGCGGTTTAAGGAGTGGAGGCTAAGGAAAGTAACAAAGAGTGGGTAACCAAAGGAAGGCACAAAGCAAATCACAACGAATCCGTGATCATGCAAACACGACAAGCAAACATGCATACACAAAAAGAGGCAGCGAAACCAGGGCAAAAGAGCCAAAAGCCACAACAACACAAAGAAACTAAACACATCTGAAATAAAAAAAACGAACACAAAACGAGCAAACTAGCTAAAAAGAAAAAGGCCTAGAGGCCCTAAACAAAAAACTCAATCACCATACGGTAGGAACCAATACAGGCGAAACCAAAACCATTACAAAACAAGAAAAAAATCAAAAGAAAAGGGGCGCAAGGGAATAACAGGGCCACAAAAGACACGACAAATAAAAGGCAAAAGCCACAACGCAAGGCACAAAAAGCTCAGAGCAAGCATACGAACATGGAAGCAGGCAAAGCAAGAAAAGGGCAGACAAACACGGATAACAAATAATAAGGCATACAGAGAGCAAAAGAGCAAAAAGCACATAGAGGCACATAGATGATAAATAAAACACTAAAGCGGGGCAAGCTAGCTTAAAAAGAGCTGAAGGCCTAACCAACAGAGAGCAACAGAAAACAGGCAAGCAAAACAAGGCATCACACAAGCTTCGAAACAAGCAAAAGGAAAGGGGAGCAAGGAACACCACAAGGCCAAAGAAGATGAGGCAAACAAAGGCAAACCAAACCCAACCAAACCCTCGAAGCCTTCCATCGAACCTCCTAATCTAAAACTAGCCCACCTCTCTAACCTATCCGAGTCTAACACGCAAAAGCCAAACAGAAAGAGAAGAAAAGACACAAGACAAGCAAACCACTCACAAGTAAAGCCTAAAAACATAACAAAGACAACAAAAAAGGAAAGGAAAAGGGCACAGCAGAACCCGAATGGGAACCAACTACCCTCCTAGACTAGTCCTAGCCCTCTACTCATTCCTATCAGAGGTCATGTCCTCGGACAAGAGTAGCTCCTTCATGTCAAGCTTCACTCTATCCTCCCACCTAAGTTTTGGTCTACCCTTTCTCCTCATGCCGTCGACAACCAAAGCTTCTACTCTCCTAACTGGTGCTGACTGTAGTCGTCTCCTGACATACCCGAACCACCTCAACCGTCCTTCCCTCATCTTGTTGATGATAGTCTCCACTTCAAGCTCCGCTCTATATACTCCATTAGGGATCATGTCAAGCATTGTTTTACCACAGGTCCACCTTAGCATCCTCAACTCCGCAACTTCCATCCTATTAGCTAGAGCTTTTGTAATAGGCCAACACTCTGACCCATACAACATAGTAGGCCTAATTACCGCTCTATAGAATTTCCCTTTCAGCTTGAGAGGGAAATTTCTATCACAAATGACTCCTGTTGCCGCCTTCCAATTTAGCCATGCTGCTTTAATACGATGAGCAATATCTTCGTCAATCCTCTCGGATTTGTGCAGCATTGATCCGAGATATCTAAAAGACTCCTTAGGTTGTAAGATCTTGTCTCCAATACATACTTCCACTTTTTCGTTATGGGCGATCTCACTGTTACTAAAGTCACATCTTATATATTATGTCTTCTCTCGGCTGACCCTAAGGCCGTTTGCTTCTAGTGCTTCCCTCCAATTCTCATGTCTGTCGTTTAAACCTTCCGCCGATTCCAAGACAAGCACAATATCGTCAGCGAAAATCATGCACCATGGGATGTCCTCCTGGATCACTCTTGATAACTCATCCAAGATCAAAGCAAATAGATATGGGCTAATTGTTGATCCCTGATGTAGCCCTACTTCCACTGAGAAAAACTTCATGTTTCCAATTGAGGTTCGAACCCGGGTCTTCGCACTGGTGTACGTATCCCTAATAACCTTAATGTATCTCCTTGATGCTTCTTTGTCAATTAGGGTCTTCCAAATCAGGTCTCGTGGTATGCTATCATACGCCTTCTCTAGATCTATGAAAACCAAATGCATGTCTCTTTGTCTCTCCCTATACTTCTCCATAAGGCTTCTAGTAAGGTGTATTGCCTCGATTGAAGATCGTCCGGGCATAAAACCGAACTGATTCTCGGACACCGAGGTCTCTCTTCGCAACCTTCTTTCAATCACTCTCTCCTATAGCTTCATGGTGTGGCTAAGAAGCTTGATACCCCTATAGTTGCTACACACTTGCGCATCGCCTTTGTTTTTGAAGATAGGGATGACGTCACTGAGTCTCCACTCTTCAGGCATCTTCGTGCTTGTGATGATCTTGTTGAAGAGGCTAGTAAGCCAACTAATACCCTCAGCCCCTAAGCTTCTCCATGCTTCTATGGGTATTTGGTCTGGCCCAACGGCCTTATTTCTACCCATCTTCTGTACGACAGTCCTCACTTCCGTCTGACTAATCCTCGAGTAGTAGCAGTCGATAAGCGGTAGTGTGTTTTGGTCCACAACTCCTTCATGTCCCTCTGGTTCTCCCGTCTCACAAAATCACAATGTTAATTATACCAGCAGTATTAAGTATAACTAACAACATTAACTTAGCAGTATTAAGTATAACTAGTAGCACTAATTATACTTAATAGCAGAAACTTTTGATGACATGAATAATAGTATTTATTCATACAAAACTCTACAAAACTATAAAGAGATAAAAGATTTTAGAGATTTAACATTCCAATACTAGCAATCAAATATTGAAATCTACATACATCAAAGGCTTTTGTAAGCAAATCTACAACATTTTTGTCAGTATGGATTTTGACCATTTGAATCAATTTCTTTTTACTGTAATCTCTAATGAAATGATGTCTGATCTCTATATGCTTTGTTTTTGAATAAAAAATAGGATTTTTAATTATGCAAATAGTACTGTTATTATCAATAAAGATTTTGGTATGTAAGAAATTGTACCCATAATCAAGTAATTGATTCTGAATCCAAAGCACTTATCCACAACAACTTGAAGCAGCCACATATTCAACTTCTGTTGTGGAATTTTCAACCACAGTCTGTTTCTTGCACTGCCATGAAATCAATCTACATCTAAGGAATTAACAACCACCTGTTGTGGATTTCCTATCCAAGCTTGCTCTAGCATAATCACTATCAGTGTATGCTACCAAATCAAAAGGTGAATCTTTTAGATATCAAAGGCCTAATTTAGGTTGACCTTTTAAGTATCTAAAAATTCTTTTCACAGCATAAAGATGTGACACTTTTGGGTTGACTTGGTATCTTGTACAGGCACACACTACAAACATAATATCAAGTCTTGAAGATGTAAGAAACATTAATGAACCAATTATTGATCTATATAAATAAACATCCACTTCTTCACCATCTTCATCATTAAGCAAAGGCTTTTGAGTTTCCATAGGTATGATTGCTGTCTTGACATTAGTAAAACCAAATTTATTAAAAATCTCAGTCACATACTTGTCTTGACTGATAAAAATCCCATCCACCTTTTGCTTTACTTGCAGTCCTAAGAAGAATGTGAGTTCACCCATAGAACTTATCTAAAACTTCTTATGCATCATCTTCTCAAACTCAGTGCATAATGACTTCTTTGTAGAGCCAAAAATGATATCATATACATACACTTGAACTAACAGAATATCACCTTTTTCCCTTCTGATAAACAAAGTCTTGTCTATCTTTCCTCTCTAAAACCCATTGTCTAACAAATAAGTTGACAAGGTTTCATACCAAGCTCTAAGAGCTTGATGTAGTCCATAAAGTGCCTTTTCTACTTTGTATACTCTCTTAGGGTAGTCTGGATCTTCAAATCCTGGTGGTTTACAAACATAGACTTCCTTTTCAATCTTACCATAAAAAAAGCACTCTTAACATCTATCTGGTACACCACAAAGTCTTTAAATGAGGCATAGGCTAAAAATAGTCTAATTGCTTCAATTCTGGCAATAGGGGCAAATACTTCATCATAGTCAATCTCTTTTTCTTGTGTGTACCCTTGTGCAACCAATCTTGCTTTATTTTTAATCATAATTCCTCTTTCATCCTTTTTATTTCTAAAAACCCATTTAGTGCCTATGGGCCTTTTGCCATTTGGTAAATCCACCAAGGTCCAAACTTCTTGTAACTTGAATTGTAGAAGCTCTTCCTGCATAGCCTCTATCCAGCTTGGATTCTTTAATGCATGGATTACCTTTTTGGGTTCTTCTTGTGATAAAAAGCAAGCAAACAAGTAGTTTTGAAAGTCTTTATGGTTTGTTCTTTGATAAACTAAACTAAACAAACCATATTCTTCTAAATTCTTTATCATTCTTCTTGTTTGAGGTGCTGAATTTAAGTCTCTAATGATTTGTCTAACTAGATGATCTTTTTGTATTCTTATAGTTGGAATAGGACTGACAGGCATAAATGCATCTAAATTGTTTATGTCAGCCTCTGCACCAACATCTTCATCATCATCTGAATAAACAATATCTTCCAATTCAGGCATATTTAGATCATCTGGAAGTTCAATGCTTATTTTGGCACCAACATCATTAACTTCATTTGTGCTAGAAGCATTAACAGTGTTAGAGCTGTTAACATTATCCTCCTTTTCTTGATCACTACATTCACTATCTTTACTTGAATCACCACCTTCTTTTCCTGGTTCTTCAGTAACCTTCTTTTCATCATCTCCTGAAGGTTTGAATCCAGCATCATGAGAACTCTTTTAACTTTGAAAGAATTGTAGATTGGCAGTCCACAATGGTAGCAGAATGTAATCTTTGCCAGGTACTTTCTCCATACTAGCTTTACCTGTATCATCACATGCTTTTGTACCTCCATTACCATTAGACTGATTTCCTGCAACAATTAGCTTATAATTCATTGATTTTGTTAGTGCATCAATATCAAAAAGCTAATTTGGTCTATTTCTTGCAATATTAGGTGTATTCTTACTAAACTGGATATGCAGGTTCTCTTCAACTATCCTAGTTCTAATAATGAATACTCTAAATGCTTTACTATTGATTAAGTACCCAATAAAGAATCCTTCATCAGACTTACCATCAAACTTGCCTATGTGATATATGGTATTGAGAATTGTAACAGGACACCCAAATTGTTTCATAAAGCCTAAAGCTGATTTTCTACCAAGAAAAAGTTCATAAGGGGTCTTGTTATGAGGCTAAGTTACTAATACCCTATTTTCCACATAGCAAGCAGTATTAACTGCTTCAGCCCAAAAAGTAGTAGGTAGTTTAAAATCAGCTAGCATTGTCCTAGCAACCTTAATTAGTGTTATATTTTTCCTCTTAGCTACTCCATTTTGTTGAGGAGTTCTAGCTACACTAAATTCTCTCTTAATACCTTTTCTCTTACAAAACTGATTCATCTCCTTATTCTTGAACTCAGTTCCATTGTCACACATAATTACCTTAACCCTTTGATCTATTAGATTTTCTACTCTAGTTATAAAGGACTTAAGAATGCAACTAGTCTCATCCTTAGTAGCTAAAAAGAAAACCTAACTAAACCTACTGTAATCATATGTGACAACTAGGCAATACATCTTTTTCATTAAGCTTTTTACAAATGTTGGACCAAACAAATCCATGTGCAACATATGTAAAGGTTGGCTGATTGAACTTACTGTTTTGGACTTACAAGAAGCTCTATGTTGCTTCCCCTTTTGACAAGCAACACAGGTTTGATGAATTTCAAAATTTTTTGAAGGTAAACCTCTTATAAGATTTCCCTTAACCAGTTTATTCATAGTTTTGAAATTTATGTGTCCAAGCCTCCTATGCCAAAGTTTAGATTCATCAGATGTGGCTTTTGCAAAGAGACAAGTTAGACCTCCTTTAGGTACAACATTCTTTAAATCAACACTATACATATTGTTCTTTCTAGGAACTTTAAGTAAAACATGACTTTCATCAGTTAACTTAAAGTTTGGAGATAAAATAATACATTCAGTGTCATTAAAGAGAACACTATTCTTTTTGTCACACATTTATGAGACACTAAAGAGGTTAAACTTTAACTCTCTTACAAAATACACATTCTCAAATCTAAATTACTAGTTTTGATTATACCTCTACCTGTGATTTTACTTCCTTTGGGGGTTACTTCCAAAGGCAACATATCCTTTATTAATTTCTTCAGAGTCAGTAAGATAGGACATGTTCCCTGTTATGTACCTTGAGAATCTACTGTCAATCACTCCATTCTCCTGCAAATCTTGTTGTGGATTGCCCTACACACAAGGTAAAAAAATTAGTCTCTTTTGGGGACCCAAGCCATCATTGACTTGGATCTGCCTTGTGTATCAATTTAATCAAACCTTTTTAGGATGGTTGATGCACTGTTATGTTTAGAAACATGGTCTATTACTTTATTTTTTGGTTTCCGAACCCAACAAGCTGAGGCCTTAACAACATTAACATGGTTTCCCTTAACAACATTATGTACTGCTTTTGGCCTAGCAGTATTAACCTTTTGATTGAAATTACTATTTTTAGTTGCTGTTTTGTTGTTAATGGGCCTTCTAACAGTTGAATGTGATTTATTAAAAGTATTTGTCATTGATCTTGTACTATTCACTGTTGTTCTGGGTTGAGCAGTATTAACTGGTCTAGCAGTAGTAAGTGATATTAGGCCAAACCTTATTAATACTGCATTTGGAACCATGTTCCTTTTAGGACTGGGGTGAGTCATTCTAGAAAAATTCTAGTGATTCACCCTTTGAGAATAGTTCCACACTGGTTTTATCATCTTTTTATTATTAAATTGTCTCTGATGGTTATTACAATCATACAGCAGGTGATCAAAACTTCCACACACATAGCAAGCTTTGTTAATCATCTCAATTTACTGCTGAGTCGATGAGACATCCATATATTCCAGTTTAGTTTCTTTAGTTTCCTCTAGGACTATGTGTGTTTAGCCTATTTTGATTACCTTGTTTAACAGTTGTTTTCCTAGAAGATTTTACTTGCTCTTTAGATTTAACAAACTCTATTTTAGCAAAACTAGGTTTAACAGTTTTCTTTTCAATCTTAGCCCGAGGCACATCTTCTTCCTCACTATCAGACACCCAATCCTAAATAATTAGAGCACCATTATTCTTCCTAACAACCTTAGGCTTTTCTTTACTAGTCTTAGCTTCACTAGTCTCAACTAAAGGCTTCTTAACTGTAGGCTTACTAACTATAGGCTCATTCACAAACTCTTCTAGACCAGATAATGACAAATTAGGTTTTAGAGGCATAAAGTTTCCTGTATAGGGAGGTAGAACAACATTATACCCTAAACCTGTTTTGCACTTATCAACTATCTAACAGTATATTAGTTTGCTTAAGATTTTAGATGAATTCTCAAGTTTTTCAACTGTTAGCTGAATTTCATCTTTTTTTTAAAGCCAGTTCTAACTTCCTCCTAAGTTCTGTAATGGCTACTTCTCTTAAATGAATCTCATGTTTTAAGACCTTGATATCTTCCTCATAAACAGACTCATTTTTCTTATAAACTAGAAGTCTTGCTTCTACAGACTCTAAACCTGTTTTATAAGTAATAGCATTTAACTTAGATGTCTTTAAGTCTTTTAACAGTTGTTCATTTTGTTCTTTAATTTTAACATTTTTCAAACAAGACGATGAACATTTTAAATCAGTACATACCTTAGAGTTAGAACTTGTAGAAGAGTAAGCCATGAGTGCAAAGCTAGTTGGACCTTCTTCTGCTTCATCACTCCAATCATAACCAGCACCATCACAAGATATCAAAGCATTAGAAGTAGTTGTCTCTATTGGCACAACCCTTCTTGTGTTCTCCCTATTCCTGTCTTCTTGGTTCATAGGAGCCCTGCACTCTCTTACAAAGTGTCCCCTTTTATGGTAGTTGTAACACTCCACCTTGGACTTATCAAACCCAATGGTCTCAGTAGCATTCACAGAAAACTTCCTTCCAGTGTTCTTCAAGAATCTCTTTGCCCTTATTATTAGCATAGCCATTTGCCACCTTAAATCCATCTCTTCTAAATCATTAGGATGAATTTGTTGCAAGTCCTCATTGTCAAGTTGTGGACTGTTTGGTTGACTTGCAAAGAAAGCACAGATGATAACATCACTCAAGTTGTCAATTGTTGTTAAGCTAATAGTAATAGCTTGAGTGCTAGTAGTTGTAGCACCAAGAGCAGTATTAACTGCTCCATTTGTACTGCTGGTGCTGTTTGAGGACACAAAGGCTACGTTTTGTGTGTTTGTGCTTGAGCTTGATGTCCTTTTGACCTCTGGTTCATAGATCTTCAGGTTGTTGTAAAGATCATCCAAGCTTAATGTATCTATCTCAGACTTGTTCCTTCATACAATGGTTTATGTGTTCCATTCTGGTGACATACTTCTTAAGAACTTCTGATTCACATATTCTTGTGAGATACTTTCACCATGAATCTCCAACTGACTGATAAGATTTTGAAGCCTATCAAAGGTTTGATCTAACACCTTTGAGCTAGAAGCAATAAAATTTTCATACTGCTGCTTTAAAAGATTCATCTGAGTCTTTTTAGTAGCAGCATTCCCTCCAAACCTCTTCTCAACAACATGTAGCAATGACTTGGCATCTTTGATGGAGTTAAACTTCAATTGATGTTCATTAGGGATTCCCATCAATAAAGTGCTTCTTGCCTTCAACTCTAACCTCCTTTGTGCCTTTTCTTCAGCAGTTACATGAGCAATTGTAGTCTCAACACCTTCAACAACTTGTGTTATTGGAGGTGCATTACTATTCTCTATGACTTCCCATAGTCATTCTTTTCTTTTTTTTCTCTGTCTTCTTCTTTCACTTCTTTCTTCTTCTTTTCCCCCTTATATTATCTTTTCTTCTTTTTTCTTTATATCTTCATTCTTTATTTTCTTTTTCTTTTCTTCTACTTTTAAAGGTGGATTTTTTGAGTATTCCTTCAACTCTAACCTCCTTTGTGCCTTTTCCTCAGCAGTTACATGAGCAAATTGTATCTCAACAACCTTCAAACAACTTGGTTATTGAGGTCTATTACTATTCTCTTTGACAATCCCATAAGATTAATCAATCATTCTGGATTACTGTTCCATCCTCATCCCTAAAGCTCATACTCAACCTGGTTTGGCATAGGCACTTTTAATGCAACCACCATATGTGCTGAGTCTTGATCCATGTCTTCTTAGCAAAGTTTCTTAAAGCAACAAGCTCTGATACCACTTGTTGATCCCACTTGAATGGATCTTGAATTCCTTAGCTTGTGTATGGTTTAGTTATGCAAGATAAATCCTACACAACTATGATAGAAACTTGTTAAATAAACAAAGAACTATGCTGAATCTAATCTTTGATTAAGTAATAAGAATATGCAAAAGAACTGAATTCTATATGAACACACATATTAATAAACAAAGCTTCAATATATTAATACGAATACTCTAACTAGTATTAGGGTTACAAAACCTTGAAGCTATAACAATTCTATAAATGACTCGTTTTTTGGTACATAGAACTCTATACCCTAGGACCTCCTTTTTATACACCAAGGAGTCCCAATGAGATTACCATATATTCCTAAAACATAGAATATTCTCTAAGATCTATTCTACAAATAACTCATACTTATCACGTAAGTAATCTTGATATCCAATCAATCTTTATCCTTTCTTCTGTCTTTATCCATCCTTTTTTGACAGTAGAAACTTTTTCAGCAGTCTTAATCTTTCAGCAGTTGTAACTTTTGTACCAATAACATTAACTCTGAACAAGCAGTAGTAACTTATACACCAACAATATTAATTGTGTAAAAGCAGTAGTAACTACTTAGAATATTTTCTTCAATCTTCATCACCAGTACTAAGTTTACTATAGCAGTACTAACATATACTAGCAGTAGTAACTAGCAGTACTAATATACACTAACAGTACTAAGTTACACTAACAGTAGTAACTAAGTTACACTAGCAGTAGTAACTACTTAGCATATTTTTCCTTAGAGTTAATGAACAACACTAACTTTTGCTTAGCAGCAGTAACACAAACCTTAGCAGCAGTAACTCTAAGATCATCATGAAGACTTTTAATCCCAACAATTTTCTTGATTGCATTGGTGAACAGTGGTGCGGTGGACTTGAGCACATAATTTTAAAATGACATTGACAAGGTCTTGAAAATTTGTGCTCAGTTTCCACGTGAATTTGACGCTTGAAGTACCACATTTTAATTTCACTAAATGTTTTTGGATACATAAAATTATCATTGATGAGATGTACCCAAAATACATTAAAAGGCTTTGGTTTAAAAAGCTCCCCCTCAAAAATTGATTCACTTATGAAAATGACATTTTTGAGCATGATTGTACCAATTGTTAAACATATCAATTATTAAATATATCGAGGAAAGGAGTGTTGAACACACAATTTTAACAAATATCACTTATTATGGAAAGAATTTGACATTAAAAGTTCTTTTTGAAAAATGATGTTCAACGGTTCTCAAACACCACATGAAATGTTCTCTTCTATTTTTAAAGTAAGCGCACTTATGCGTACACTTCCCTAACATTTGAGTCCGGGTTACAGTCTAAAATGATTGTAAGCCGTAGTCATGATCCGAAAACTTTGAATGTTTTAATAGCTCAAGACCCGAGAAAATTTACTTTCTCGTTGACAGGATAAGTTATCTTTAAAGATACACTTTCCTTACGATGAGCTCCGAGTTATGCACTGAAGTGTACATAAGTCATAAGAAAAATTTAGAAATGACATATTCTGAAACGTTTGAACTCTTGCTCGAACTTCATTTACACACCGGTGTCAATTTTAATCGACATTTCTAGGTACGTAAATGTTATTATTCTAAGAGACATGTCGAGAAGATTCTTTTTGGTAGTTTTTGAAATTTTTCTGATTTTGTATTTGTTTTTCTAGATTTTACATTTTTGTATTTGATTTTTTGTTGGTTTTATATTTTTGTATTTTGTTTTTCAAAAATATTTATAAATCAAAATAAAGAGTACAATAAAAAATATTTACAAGTCGAAGTTTCCATTAGCAGTGACAGTTGTAACTAGAGTTAAAGTAGATGAAGTTGAATCTCGTTGTTGTTGACGTTAGGGGTGAGCAGAAACCGCATCGCAAACCGCAAAACCACAATAACCGCAAACAATGACACCACAAAAACCGCACCATGGCAAAAACCGGTGGATCGGTTTAAGAAAAAAGAACAACCGCAAAATGCGATGCGGTTGCGGTTTTATTTATAAAACCGCACCACAAAACCCGCACCGCACCCCATATTAATCTTATAAAATCAAAAAATGTCACATTGGTTATTTAACGTGTGTTATAAGGCTTCTAGTGCATATTATCAATAATATTCTAAGTGATGTGTGTGTTTACATTAAATATATGCATTGTTATAAGCGAAAAAAACCAACATTGTAAACCAAAAACCGCAAAAACCTACATTAATTATATAAATCATAAGTGATGGTGCGGTGCGGTTAAAACCCGCAAAACCTGTAAAAACCGCAAAAAAAACCTGCAAAACCGAAACCGCAAAAACTACCCGGTTGCGGATTCTCACTTTTTAAAAACCGCAATTGCGGATGCGGTGTGGTTTTTACCAAAATCCGCACTAATCCGCACCATGCTTACCCCTAGTTGACATTTATCAGATGCATCCGCAGTAGTAACAATGCAAGACTTTAAAACAACTTGATTTTCTCCATTAAAATATTCATCGAACAAAGGACCGAATAAACTTTCCAACTCTATTATTGACGTCATGGCTGTCATATCCGCTATAGGAACTTCTTTGACATTGTGGTGTGAGGCTTGAACCGTGTTGTTCAAACGTCATCTGACATTGAGGTTCGAGGCTTGAACTGTGTGTTTAAACGTCATTTGACATTGAGGTTCGAGGTTTGAACTGTTGTGTTCAAACGTCATCGTTCTTTATTTATCAGTTTTGAATCCCCTAAGACTTTGGTCTAGCATATATCTCTTGTATCAAAGCTATCCCACGTGACCATGGTCTCCCAGATATCACATTTTCTTTTATCAACGCCTTGATTCTATCTCTATTAAAAGAAGTACATGCACTCAAATAAAGAGTTTGTTCCTTCTGAACAGTGATAGATGTACCTACACTTGAATTAAGAGTTTGTTTGCATTCATGAGGGTTAGTGATATCTGTATTGGAACCATGTTGGGGTTTACTGTCAACCTTGCCTGTGCAAGAGTCGAGTAACTTTTCTGTTGGAATCCACCTAATACCAACAGTTGTGAAAATTCATCCTGTGGGTTTCCACCTAAGACGAGATCTAGGAGACGTTTTCTCATACACAACGGAAGACTTATTAGGAGAAAATATATGTCCTGTAAAGATTTGCCTACCAGGTTTCTAAATATGACTCTTCTAGTCTACAGGTTTGTTACTGTTTCTATTCTTATGAGATTTAACCTTAGTAAGTGAATTTACCTCTTTCAGGAATTTTGTTATACAAGCATCGTGGTTTGCATTAAAGACACAATTATGACATGTAGAACAAACAAAGTGTTTAGAATCCGAAAAAGGACTAAAATCCCTAGAGCGATCTGCTATTTGCATAACATTTGACATTACACAACTATTCTTAGATGTAGGCAAACTCCTGGATGTTTGATTGTTGCTCCTAGGTTTTGGTTTGCTACTAGCAGTATGCATTACATTAGGTTTTGAATTCCTATTTCTTTCTTATATCTTTTTCCTAGCTTCAACTAGATAATGATTATGAACCATGTCATTTGAACTAAATTTTGGCATGTTTTTAGAACTATTTCTATGTTCGCTAGATGCAATCACGTGATGAGTGGTATGTGCTTAATTACACATACCTTTTACCTTTAAAAACAAGCTAAAATAACCAAAAACGGACTTAAAATGCCAAATATATGCTTGTTTTGCTAATTGTGTTGTGCAGGAACGGATAACTAAGAAAAGGACGAAAAACAAAGCCAAAACGACAAAACCGGACTCGAAATGGAAAAGACTGTGAAAGACAAAGCCAAATCGAAGTCAAAAAGTCAACAGAAAAGTCAACTGGCCAAAGTCAAAGTCAACCCAAGTCAACACCGAGGCCAAAAGTCAAAGAAATATAAGTTTAGGGACTGAAATTGTAAATCCCTAAACTTATACTTAAAGAAGAAAAGAGGAGAAAAGAAGAGAAGGGCCAAAATGCCATTTAAGCAAAGTAACAAGTGGGGGGGGCAAAACTGCCAACTCCCCTAACTTGTATACCCCAAGGACGAATCTTGCAATTAGTTATATAACTCTTGGGGACTAATTTTGCCAAGTCCCCAAAAGTTTTAAACCACAAGGACCATGGTTGCAAGTACACTTAACACCTTGGAGGGTTAACTTTGCCATTTCCCCAAAACTTTTGCCTGTTATAACTCAAACATTTTTTCCCGCCCTTGTTTTCCCCCCAACACAACTCACGGGTGTGTATACCCGTTTTTACCCTGTAGTCTACCACCACCACCATGGGTAATCACCTCCCCCCTCCTCCACTAACTTTCCCAGCTATGAGATTGCCAAGTTGGCAATCCCACACCTCCCAAGGCTTATTTCGATGACCAAG
>BQNB010070861.1:11165-32974 GCA_026074375.1 Tanacetum coccineum
GTTGATTTTTAGACTTATATATATATTTTATATTTTATTATATATTATATATATTTATAGTGTGAAAACCACCAATCAAGAATTAACAGAAACATTCTTTCACAAATACTACCCCCTATCCCATACCTGTAAAAATATATTCATTAGCGATGATGTGGATGACGGTCCAGATTACCTTGACTTCATAAATTGTGTTGATCCCGCTTGAATGGATCTTGAATTCCTTAGCTTGTGTAAGGTTTAGTTATGCAAGATAAATCCTACACAACTATAGTAGAAACTTTGTTTAATAATACTAAAGAGTATGCGAAATTTAATCTTTAATATAAGAAGATTTCTTCAATGATACAGTAATACTAATGAATACACAGATTAACAAACAAAAGCTTCAATATATTAATACGAATACTCTAACTAGTGTTAGGGTTACAAAACCTTGAAGCTATAATGATATCAAAGCAAAAGGTTTCTAGATATCTAACTCTATGCCCTAGGACATCCTTTTATACAACAAGGAGTCCTAACTGGCTTACAATATTTTCCTAAGTTATCATGATCTTTTAAACAAATAACTTATACGTATCTTTAAAAAAAATATCTCATACATATCTTTTACAAAAATATCTCATAAGCAATCTTTATCTTTTCTTCTGTCTTTATCCATCCTTTGACAGTAGAAACTCTTTCAGCAGTCTTAATCCTTCAACGGTTGTAACTTTTATACCAACAACATTAACTTTCAACACCAACAGTAGTAACTTTTGTACCAGCAGAACTAACTGTGTACAAGCAACATTAACTACTTAGAAAGTTTTCTTCAATCTTTACCATCAGTACTAAGTTACACTAGCAGTCTAACTTTACTCTAGCAGTACTAACATTACTAGCAGTAGTAATATACACTAGCAGTAGTAACTTACACTAGCAGTACTAACTTCCAAACAACAATAGTAACTTCCAAATAGCATCAAGAGGCTTTTAATCCTAACAATCCTCACCTAAACTTGATATTCTTCTTCAAAATCATCAAGTTTCATTAAAAGCTTCATCAATCACCAGGAGGATGCTTCTAAGCACTTCATTCAGGTACATAACCTTCCTTAAGCTGTTTCTTGACCAATCTAAGAAGCTCATATGCCATTTCACACTCATAATCAACTTGAAGCTTCACATTATTAAACATCTGATGTAGTGTGTGCTTTGTAAGTGAATACATCTTCTCAACCAATAGATAATATGGTATGGTCTGCACTGTTACACAATGAACTCCACAAGAATCAAAGCTTCCAATTCAGCACTTTAACTAATCCTTGTTGATTCTTCCATATACTATCTTCAACATGATGTTCAAACATGGTCTTTAAATTAAGATGTAAGAAAGTATCCATGTAATTCACTAGCTCTGTCTTCTTAAATCTAGCTTTGACTATCCTCCAAAGAACTTCCAAGTCTTCTCTATCAACTGGAACTACTTCTAAACATTGCTTAAGCTCTTCAGCTTCCTTAGCATCATCTACTTCTGCTTTCACCTTCTCATCTAAATTCTGCTTATTGATTTGTCTTGTTCTAGCTCATTACCTGCTCTCTTTAAGCTGCTTTCTTGTGCTATTGTCTTACTGCCTTCTGCTCTTACTTCACTAACTCCTACCAATTATGTATCCATATCAACAAATGTGTTTACCCTTTTCATTGCTTTATCAAATAACTCTTGAACATTGGCAAAAGACTTAGTCTTCAAGTCTTTGGGCTTCCATCTTGCCATGTTTTTCAGATATGTACACATTATACTCCTTTGTTGAGCTTTCGTGGGTGGTCTATTCCTCCTTTCTTCTGCTCTCTTAGCTGCAAAGTGTTTCCTCCTTTTCTCCAAGAGTTGTTGAAACAATTTAGACTTTTCTTCAATTGTCAACTCTTCTTGTTCCTCTGCTTGCAACCTTTGAGCTAATTCATAGTCAGTCTCAACCTTATCCTGAATATTATTCCATTGTGCAATTAAGGCAGCATTAGCTTCTTCTTTTTCTCTTGCAATCCTTGCTTCCTTATCAAATTAAGCTTGTAGTCTTATAGCTTCTTGTTCATCAAAGAGGACTTGATCTTTCATCTTCATCTTTAAAGGTTCTTCAACCATGATTCCTTTACCCTTGTCCTTTGAAGAAGTTATTGGTGTAGATGCTTGCTCCTGCTCTTGAATAGCAAGCCCTTTAGCCTTGGGCCTTGTAACAGTAGTTGTAGTTGTTGTAGCAGCAATTGTAACAGTATTGGGTTTAGCATTCTTTAATTCTGCCAGTGCTTGAGCTAAAGTCATGTCAACATCAGATAAATCTTTGGTAGCACTAACTGGAATTGTACTTGTGGTTGTAACAGCATTAACCACAGGCTCTTTAGTTTCTACAAACACCTCATCACCATCAAGATCATGCACTCAAAACATATCAGCATCATGAACATTCTCCAAGGTGATGTATTCATCAGCATCAATATCATGAATTTTCCTCCCATATTTGGATGCATCCTCCTCACCCAAACCTTCATCTTTAGAAGATATAACCTTAACACTTAAACCAACCTTGTGTAATCTTCTAAGCCCGTGAGTTCTTGACCTTTGCTTCTTCTCAAACTTCTTGACTCTCCTTTTTAAGCTGTCAATCTCCAGTGCCTGAGTGGTTTTTGTGTGTTCCAAATCAAGAACCCTATTTTGTAAGTTGGTACATAGTGCCATCAATTCCTCAAGTTTCAGTCTATCCTCACCACTGAGCAGTGGATCATTAGAATGCGTACGTACATTCTCCTTATTAATCGCCTCCTCTGCTATATTGTCACTAGGAACACTAGATTTAGGTATCTGAGTGTCCTTCTTCTTGGGCTTCTTTGGTGTATGTTTCTTTTGGGGTTGAGATGATGATGGTTGAGCAATGATGTGTGTGTGTTGGGGATCAGTAGGTTGAAAATAAGGGTGTTACTCTTCCAGAAAAACCTTTTCCTTCCCTCTTCATGTTCCCAAAAACCTTCTTGGTGTGGGAGGGTGTAACATAAATCCTTTTATGATTTGACATATCACCAGCTTGTTGATTCACAAACACTTGTACAAATCTTGAATACATCAAAAATTTGTTCACGTTATCCACATTATTCACCATACTATCAAAAATATACTTGGAGAAATTGAACTTTTGGTTTGTAGCTAAACAGATTATTGCAGAAGCCATAGTGCCACTAAATTCATTCCATGCAGTTGCCAAGTCTTTATTTGAAGCATAGAAGCAAGATTTGGTGGTACTGACAAGCACCCAAAGAGACTCAACAAAGACACTCTTAAAGCAGATGTATGAACTTCAATGCCTTAGCTCAGAGTACTTACACTCTATCTTATAGGCCTCCAGAAAATTGTAAGCCAGTTAACTATCTTAGGTGAAATCATCACTCCAGAAGAACTTAACCTAAAATTCTTAAGAAGTTTCTACTGAATGGGGTTGCATGTTGTGGTTGGAGAAGAACTAGATCTGGGCTCAATAAGTTTTGCTGGACCTTTTGTAAGATGCTTGAACCAGAAAGTCAAAAGAAGTGTAATTTCTAGCTTAAATCAGGCTCTCAGAATTTGGCCTTTCTCTCAGGTCATAGCAGTACAAATGATGTTAATACTACTAATGTTCATGTTAGTACTGGTAGTACTCCTGTTAGTACTGCTAGCACTAATAATAGTACTGCTTGTCTCAGTGATGCCACAATATATGCTTATCTGGCCACTCAACCCAATGGGTCTCAAGTTGTTCATGAAGACCTAGAGCAAATCCATGAAGATGATCTTGATGAAATGGATTTAAAGTGGCAATTAGCATTGCTAAGTATGAAAGCAAGAAAGTTTTATCAGAGAACTGGTAAAAAGATTATCATTAATGGAAGTGATACTGCTGTTATGACAGAAAAAGGTGAAATGTTTTCAATTGTCATAAGTTGGGAACATTTTGCTAGAGAAGTGCGAAAACCCAGGAGTCAGAGACAGGACAGAAAGTCCAAGATAGTCAAGAAGAAATTAATGAATGTAGAAGAATCTTTTTCCAAAGCTATGGTTAGCTATAGACGGACGATATTTGTTAGTGTACATGCAGATTGAGGAGGCGTCTACAAAACTTTGCACTTATGGCTTTCTCCGACTCTGAGGTACAAAATAACAAAAAAACCTTTTGGCTTCTAAACGTGTCTTAAAATGTTTGAAGTCTTACGTCTAAAGTATGATAGTTGAGAATAGAGCGTTATTAAGTCTGGAATCTGATTTAGATAGCTATAACCGGGTTTAGCTTCAGTAGAGAACAACTGGTCTTTTATAAGAAAATTGAAAGTATGCTGTGTGATTCAGATTGCTGTTCTTATAAAAGAGATGCCACATATAATGACTCGTTCTTTAATGCTCTTAAGAAAAGGTAGAAAGGACTTAAGAAAGAAAAAGAGATTAATCAGTTTACAAATTGATAACTTTGAAAATGCTCGAAAAGTCTGATCAATTGATTGGAAATTAAAAATCCAATAACAATAAGAAGGTCAAGGCTGTAATGTTATTCCCCCTCCACTTACAGCTTGTTGCACCTCCTAGTCTTGATTTATCAAATCAGACTCGACAAATTAACATAGCCTGCATTTGAAGGATATGGTGTTAAGGTAAATATGGGTGCTAGAGAAAATGTCTCTAAGACGTTAAGAAAACTTCAGATGCTCAATAATTGAAGATTTGGGTTTCTGATTGTGATGAGATGAGACTGTTGTGTTAGAATCTCTTAATGTATCAAAACCCTAAGCAAGCGGATCAACCCTAGGACAGTTAGTCAAACCTAGGAACAACAGTCCAACGCTGGAATACCCCAATGCCTAAAAGATTGGGAGTTGAATGTAGGTTTCCACCATAAAAGCTTGTTTTGGGTGTGGGAGTTTTCAATCATCTAACTAACGCTGTGCTTTTATGATAAAGATGGTACAAAACCTTGTTTTGTAACAATGTGAACAAGGGCACTAGTCAAGGGAAGTTTAGACCCGTTTGGACTGATGAATGAGGGCAATCATCAAAATTTTTCTACTTCTTAGAAGGAATTTCTGCATCCAACAAGCAGTTTTAACCAAGTCTGGTCTAGTACCATTTAGTACTGCTAGGCAAAGCTTTTCAAGAACTATAGCACCAGTTAGTGCTGCTAGGTCATTCAATACTGATGTACCCTCTGTAAATGTTGCCAAACCAAGGACAATTGTTTTTCAAAAGTCACATTTACCATTAAGAAGACCTTTTTACCAACAAACAACACTTAAAAATAGAAATTTAAATAACAAAATTAATATTGCTATGGTAATTTCTATTAATACTGTTAAAGGAAAAAGAATGACAAGTGCTGTTGGGGAACAAGAGATAAATGCTATTAAGCCTACAACATACTGGGGATGGAGACCTAAAATAAAGATGATAAATCAAGTCTACAAGAATATGGATCATGTATTGTAAGCCATTAAACTATGTTGATCCAAAGGTAGGAAAACGTCAGTAACTGGCTTGGGTTCCAGATAAAATTAATTCTCTTTGTGACAAAGTATAGTTAGTTCTTCTATTATACTTGATACTGCTATGGTAGATATTGCTGTTGTATATTCTAAGTTATACTTAGTATAACCTTTGCCGGTTATAAAAGATGTTTAGTTGGATTTGAGGGGGGTGGACTTTGATGAGAACTTTGATGCTAGAATGGAATGGTCATTTCGTGTCTAAATTTTGACAACCACACACAAATGGTCATCAATTCACCATGCTTAACAGGCTTAAGAAACTGGCTAGTCCATAAGCACGGTTTGTGGTAAAAGACTTTTCACCTCCATTTCTGGTTGGCCAATTTACCAAAAATTGTAGGTTCCAATCACCTTACTTCATGGTTAAGAGTTGGCTAGTCTAGGATCAAACAGTTCTTGGTAAAGACTAATCAAATCTGTTGATAGCTGATAGTTTACTAAAAACTATATGGTTATCAATGCGCCATGTTTTTGCAATGAAGCATTGGCTATTCCAGGGCAAACGGCAACTAGTAAAGAATCATCAAATCTGTTTATGGCTGGTAGTTTGCCAAAAACTATAAGTCCAATGATCCACCTCTCTCAAAAGGTTACATACTTGGAAGTGGAGAGGACAGTTTGAAACTTATAAAATTGATGGATTTGTATACCAAATTGATTGATAAAGTTACCATTTTGAAAAATGCTCTTAAACAGTCTAAGGAGTCTCATGCTCAGACTCTAACAATGTTGATGAACTAAGTCAAAAGATTAGAAGACAAGCTCATATTATTATTTAAGCGCAGATGAATATTTGATTTTTGAGAGATCCTGTCAGTCCCGGGAAGGCATGGAAAAACTGCAAATTGCATGAGAGGAGTATGCCAAACTTCAAAGGTATGCTTAGCGCAGGTGAATATTTGAAGTGCAGAGTACAAAGAGCTTAAATACTACTAGTGTTACGTTTGTACTGCTGGGAGATATATTTTTCTACTGCTGCGAGAAGTGTCGTTGTTAGGTCAAGTTAGTACTGCTAGACCAAACTTTAGTACTGCTAAGTGACCGTTCGTATGTTACGCATAACACATTAATTTAAGAGCCGTTGATATATTTCTGCCACAAACCTAGCTTATAAATCTTCATGAGAGGCTCAATCTTTTACTTCGAACAAAATTCCAGCTTAATTACTCAACTTCTCATTCATCAAAAATGGAAAATTTAGGTTTTGCGACAAACACAATATTGTAACTTGGGTTATATCTTGCTGGGCATGACACTAACGCTAAAGATTCTCACCGTTACAAGCTTAACACGAGCAGCTGGTAGTCAAGTTACATGGGACATTCAAGCAATGTTACGCAGACCTTGATTGACAAGATTTAAGTCAACTCTACAGCTTGGTTCAAGAAAGATTTAAAGATCATCCACTTGAGGGTCATGATTTAGATCTATGGGGAGATCTTAGGATGATATTTGATCTGAATGAAGAGGATGACATATGGTTGAATCAACAGTATTGGGAGTTACTGAGATGGAAATTGCATGAATACAGTGGTGTTCACTCTTTATTCTTAGATGGTACATCAATACAGATCAACATGTTAGTAGAAAAGACGTATCCACTGAAGAAGGAAATCTTGGTGAAGATGATCAATTTGAAGATTAAAGCAGAAGAAGAAAGTACTATGGCACGTGAGCTTATAAAGTTTATCAAATCTCAGATTGCAGAACAGAGTTAGTTATGAAGAATTTTTAAAAGCTAACAGGAAAGGAAGCTAAAATGTTTAAAAGAATCCTCTCAAAATCAAAGAGCTTTAATTCAAGAAACTTAAGATTTAAAGGTAAATCATAAGTTTAGGGGAGGATTGTTAGGAATTAAAGAGCTTCTACAAGATAATACTGCTGAAGGACTTAATACTGCTAGTAGTAATAGTTAGTACTGCTAGTTATAGTTAGTACTGTTAGTACAATGTTAGTACTATTAGTTAGTATATTAGTGCTGCTTATGAGATATGTATGAGATAAATTAGGAATAGATATGCATGATCTCTGCATAATCTCCTACGCATTTTGTAAGAATGGTTTTTCCTTAGTGTTATAAAAGGACCCTACAGCTAGTTGATATATCTCTTTTTCATATACTTTCATAGTCGTCCAATTCATATAATAGTTAGAGTCTTTCATTGTAAGGCAAAACATATAGTTGTTTTGTGGTTCGTTCAATATATTGAAAGCTTTGTGAAAGTTCTGTGTTCATTGTTTGATTGTTTCTTCTGAGTATATAAAGATTAATTCCGCATAGTCTTTATATATACACCACAAGGTTTCTAATCTAGTTGTTTTAGATCTATCTAAGATAACAAGATCCATTCAATTAGAACCAACATTTCCTTATCTTCTAGTTCAGCTTGCATCTGAGCTTGCAATCTTTGAGCAATTTCCTCATCAAACTTGATCTGGTCCTTTTTCTTTAATGGCTTTTCTTGTTCAACCATCTTACCCTTTCCTTTGTCTTTAGGATCATGTTGTTGAGGTGGTATTGTTGGTCTTGTAGCAGTCTCACTAGGTTCTTGCATAACCACTCCTCTTACAACTTCAAAACTGTCCCAATTCGGATCTGATTGCACACTAAAATGTATGGCCCTAATTACCCTACTTAGACACACAATCAAAAGCTATCCTTCTAGGGTTTCTTTATATACATATAGAACTTAACCACTGTAGATTGTCTTACCTTAATTCCACTTTTAAGTTAGGGTTTTACCCTCCTAAATCTGACATGTATTCACTGTTTTGACAACATTAGTTGTAACCAAGATTTAACCAACTTCCAGAACTCAAAATCATTCGAGGCTAGACTTTTTGAAAAATAGACTCTTGGAACTACAATTTAGGCTCTTGAATCATATCAAAACACCTTTCTAATATCTAGATATTATCAGTTGAACACAGACCTAAATTCTGCTCAACTCTAAATCATGTTCTAACGCAAACCCTAACATGCAACATGCATGATCATAACCCTAAACTAACCCTAATCATTATCCCATCATTAAAGTTCATATATAATCTGTATTTTATGTAAACCCTAGATCCATCACTTTATTTGTTACATGATTTGAAAGATTAAACAAAAACTTAATTAAGATCATACCTAAATCTTCACTTGATTATACTTGAATCACACCTTGAATCTTGATAAAAATAATATTTTTCTTCTTCTTGAGGGTTTCGGCCAAACAATAAAAGAGAGGAGAGAAAGTATTTTAGGTATTTATTAATCGTATATTTATACTACCTAGAATCCTAATTGTAATCAGATTTGTTTTCTTTTTTTTCTTTCTTTATAACCGATCCAATCACCTCTCTTTTTAATTAATTAATTTTTTTATATTTTCCTATACAAATTCATTCTCCCCTTCCTATATATATATTTTTATATTATTTTATTATTAATTAACTAGTTATCTTCATTATCTTAAGTTTTCATAAAAAACTAAGCTAATTTGGGTAAACCTTTTTACATAAACGCCACTTACTAAACTTTCTAAACAATAACTTTTTATTTCACATTTCACTTTCTATATTTAGAAAGTCTACTATAAGTATTCAAATTTCACTCACTTCACTTATTTCCAACATGATATATTTCCTATAAACGCTTAACACAAAATCATCCAACTATCGACGTAGCATTACACGAAATACACCATACCTTTCCATTATCACTATACGTGAACAAATGGAATACTCATCTCCACACACAACGCACTCAAAATGAGATGATCACACACCTCAAAATGATATCATACACCTATTCAAACCACTTAGTATTCACATATAACATATAGCACAACAAGGAATCACACAAAATGAGCTCTTAGTGTTGGAAATTATTCATTCCTGACTTAGTACCGCTAGTTATAATACTTAGTACTGTTAGTTGTAATTAGTACTGACAGTACAAAGTGTTAAGTACTGATCAGTTAGTTAGTACCGTTAGTATAAAATAGTTAGTACCGTTTATGAGATATGTATGAGATATCTTAGGAAAGGATATGCATGATCTTTGTACACGTTTTGTAAAGCCTATTAGGGTTTCCTTAGTCTATAAAAGGAACCCTAGGCATAGTTAGTAGATATAGTTCTACACAGATCATAGAGATCAAATAGTAATCATAGCTTGTAATCTGTAATCTAGGCAGATTCAAGGTTTAATATAAAAGTTCTTTTATGATATTCAATATTGTTCTTCTTAGCATTATTGATTAGATTCCGCATGACCAATAGTGTTTACTTAGTGTTTCATTACTGTTGCTTTAGAATTATCTAAAGGAGCATACCCTTTGCAAGCTGAAGGTTAAGATCTATTCAGTAAAACGATCCAACACTTAGCCACTTCTAAAGGTATTACTAACCTGATTAAATCACGGATGTTACATGCTTCAGTTATGATAATCTTCTTTCCATCCACTAGGGCTTGTAACTGAACTTCCCCATTTACCATTTTCACCTTGGCAGTAGACCAGAACTATTCAATGCACGATGTATATATAGTAGGATTGACTTTTAAAGCATACTTTATAGAACTTGCATTCAGAAAATCCACTATCTGCTCAAATCCTTCACTTTCAGCAGATTTAGTCAAAAACACGACTAAATTATGAGTATTAGCAAATTGTAGGGTCGTCATTGTGTTGGGTTTTTATGAAAAATGATAAAATTGAGTTAGGGTTTAAGATTAGAGAGTATATGAAAGATTGAAATCTATTAAATGATTGAATGAAACCCTTAATCGAAGTATTTATGAAACTACTCTCAACAGCATTAAAGTTCACCAGCAGTTGTAAGTTATGCCTAGCAGCATTAACTTTCAACTAGCAGTAGTAAGTAACCCAGTAGTAGTAACTCAGTAGTAAGTTAAGCCTAGCAACATTAACTTACAACCAGCAGTAGTAAGTTATGCATAGCAGCATTAACTTTCCCTAGTAGCAGTACGTTTATGCCTAGCTGCATTAACTTTGAATCACCAGCATTAACTCTAATTCCTTTCTAATTAGCTTTTCCCTTATCAAATTAATATTTTAGCTCACAAATTCTCTTTGTCTGTTTTTGATTTCTCTCAATTCTTTTAGCTCGCAATTCTCTCTGTCTGTTTTTGATTTCTCTCAATTCTTTTAGCTCACAATTCTCTCTGTCTGTTTTTGCTATATTCAACTCTCTTTTTGTTTTTTAGCTCATAAATTCTCTTAATTCTTTTACTCACTAAATCACTCTATCTGTTTTTATCACACATCTCTCTTTCTATTTTTCATCTCACAAATTCTCTTTATTCTTTTACTCACCATTTTCTTAATCAGGACTTTAAAGATTGAGCATTCCAATACTAGCAATCAGATATTAAAATCTACTTACATCAAATGCTTTTGTAAGCAAATCTGTAACATTTTTGTCAATATGAATCTTGATCATTTGAATTAGCTTCTTTTTATTGGAATCTCTGATAAAGTGATGTCTTATCTCAATGTGCTTTGTCTTTGAGTGAAAAACAAGGTTCTTCACTATGCTTATAGTACTCCCATTATCAATATGAATCTTAGTCTGCATAAAGTTATACCCATAATCAAGTAATTGATTTTGAATCCAAAGCACTTGGCCACAGTAACTTGAAGCAGCTACATATTCAGCCTCTGTTATGGAATTAGCAACCACAGTCTGCTTCTTGCACTGCCATGAAATCAATCTACACCCAAGGAATTGACAACCTCCTATTATGGACTTCATATCTAAGCTTGCTCCTGCATAGTCACTATCAGTATATGCCACCAAATCAAAAGGTGAATCCTTAGGATACCAAAGGCCCAATTTAGGTTGACCTTTAAGATATCTAAAAATTCTTTTCACAACATGAAGATGTGAAACTTTAGGGTTGACTTGGAATCTGGCACAAACACATATAGGAAACATTATATCTGGTCTTGAAGAAGTAAGATACATCAATGAGCCAATCATTAATCTATACATGTGTTCGTCTATGTCTTTACCATCTGCATCTTTGAGCAAAGGCTTATGGGTTTCCATGGGTGTGCTTGCTGTTTTAACATCACTAAAGCCAAATTTCTTCAAAATCTCAGTCACATACTTGTCTTGGATTATAAAAATCCCATCTTCCTTATTGTTCACTTGTAGTCCTAGGAAGAATGTGAGTTTACCCATAAAGCTCATTTGAAACTTTTTATGCGTCATCTTCTCAAACTCTGTGCGTAACTCCTTCCTTGTAGACCTAAAAATGACATCATCTACATATACCTGTACTATCAGAATATCACCTTGGTCCCTCTTGATAAACAAATTTTTGTCTATCTGTCCTCTCTAAAACCCATTTTCTAACAAATAAGTGGACAATGTCTCATACCAAGCTTTGGGAGCTTGATGTAAACCATAGAGAGCCTTTTCTACTTTATAAACTCTGCCAGGGAAGTCTGGATCTTTAAATCCTGGTAGTTGACAAACATAGACTTCCTCTTTAATCTTGCCATACAGAAAAGCACTCTTCACATCCATCTGGTACACCACAAAGTCTTTATATGAGGCATAGGCTAAAAATAACCTGATTGCTTCAATTCTGGCAACTGTAGCAAAAACCTCATCATAATCTATTCCTTCCTCTTGTGTGTGACCTTAAGCAACCAATCTAACCTTGTTCCTGATCACAATGCCTCTTTCATCTTTCTTATTCCTTTACACCCATTTTATACCAATGGCCCTTTTGCCATGTGGTAAATCCACCAAGGTCCAAACTAGTTGTAACTTGAACGGCAGAAGCTCATCTTGCATAGCTTCTATCCAGCTTAGATCTTTTAATGCTTGGATTACCTTCTTGGGCTCTACTTGTGATAAGAAACATGCAAACAAACAATTTTGAAATTCTTTATGGTTGGTCCTCTGTTGCACTGAACTAAACATAGCATGTTCAGTCACACTCTTTGTCATCCTTCTGGTTTGAGGTGCTAAATGTATATCTCCAATGATTTGTTCAACTAGATGATCCTTGTAAATTCTAGTATTTGGAATAGGACTGACAGGGATATGTATATCCAAATTCGTCAGCCTCAACACCATCATCTTCAACATCACTAAATCTGCCAATTTCTTCCAAATCAAGTATATTTGGATCATCAGCACATCCATAGACTATATTCTCATTAACAGCATTATCCTCTATGCTAGCAGCATTAACAGTTGGACTAACAGTATTAATATTGTTAGTGTTGTTAACACTTGCATCCTTTTCTTGATTAATTCTTGGCTCCTTTATACTTGGAACCTCACTATCTTTCCCTTCAGGTGGATTTCCACTTTCATTCCCTGGATCCTCAGCATCCTTCTTTTTCTCCTCCCCTAATGGTTTGAATCCAGCATCAGGAGAATCCTTTGAACTAGAAGAGAATGATGGATCTTGAGTCCATAATGGTAGCAGTATGTAATCTTTGCCAGGTACTGTCTCCACTCTAGCTTTACCTGCATTGTCACATGCTTTTGTATCTGCACTACTATTTGATTGATTCCCTACAACAACTGCCTTATAGTTCATAGATTTTATTAGTGCATCTATATCAAATAACCAATTAGGTCCACTTCCTGTAATATTAGGTATATTCTCACTAAATTGAACATGCAAGTTCTCTTCCACTATCCTAGTTTGACTGTTGAACACTCTGAATGCTTTGCTATTGGTAGAGTATCCTATAAAGAACCCTTCATTAGCCTTTCCATCAAACTTACCTAGGTGATCTATGGTATTAAGGATTGTAACAGGATAACCAAATGGTCTCATGAAGCTTAAGGCAGGTTTTCTACCTAGAAAAAGTTCATAAGGAGTCTTGTTGTGAGGCTTGATAACTAAAACCCTATTTTGGACATAACAAGCAGTATTAACTGCTTCGGCCCAGAAAGTTGTTGGCAATTTTGAATCAGCTAGCATAGTCCTAGCAGCCTCTATTAGTGTCCTATTTTTCCATTTTGCTACTCCATTTTGTTGTGGAGTCCTAGTAACACTAAATTCCCCCTTAATACCCTTCATTTCACAAAACTGATTCATGATCCTATTCTTAAATTCAGTCCTATTGTCACATCTAATCACTTTCACCCAAAGGTCTATTAGATTTTCTATGTCTGTTATGAATGTTTTAAGGATTTCACTAGTTTCATCCTTAGTGGCTAAATATAAAACCCAACTAAACCTACTAAAATCATCTGTGATAACTAGGTAGTACATCTTTTTCATTAAACTATTTACAAATGTTGGGCCAAACAAATCCATGTGCAACATTTATAATGGTTGGTTGATTAAACTAACTGTTTTGGTCTTACAAGAAGCTCTGTATTGCTTTCCCTTCTGACAAGCAACACAAGTTTGATTAATTTCAAAAAGTTTTGAAGGTAAACCTCTTACAAAGTTTCCCTTTACCAGTTTATTCATTGTTTTGAAATTTACATGTCCAAGCCTCCTATGCTAAAGATTAGATACATCTGGTGTGGCTTTTGCAAAAAGAAAAGTGAGACCTCCTTGAGGAACAACATTCTTTAAATCAACACTGTACATGTTATCTTTCTAGGAACTTTAAGCAAAACATGGCTTTCATCAGTTAACTTAAAGTCTGGAGATAGAACAACACATTTAGTATTAGTAAAAAGAACATTATTCTTCTTATGTTGAAGAGGTTAAACTTTAGTTCCTTTACAAAATACACATCTTCAAAATCTAATTTATCAGTTCTTATTTTACCTTTCCTAGTAATTTTCCCTCATTTGGAATTACCTCCAAAGGCAACAAATCATCCATCAATTTCTTCATAATTTGTAAGATATGATATGTTTCCTGTCATGTGCCTAGAGCATCCACTGTCAATCACTCCTTTATCCTTCAAATCTTGTTGTAGATTGTCATGTACATAATGTTAGGAAAATTAGTTTCTTTTGGGGACCCAAGCCATTACTGACCTAGATCTGCCTTGTGCATAAATATAGTAAAATCTTTTAAAGGATATTGATGCACCATTATTTCTAGAGACATATTCTAAAACTTTATGCTTTGGTTTCCAAAACCAACATGCTGAGGCCTTAACATCATTTCCCTTGTTTCCCTTAACAGCACTAAGAACTTCTTTTGGCCTAGCAGTATTAACCCTTATTCCCTTAACAATATTAACCTTTTTAGTGAAATCACTGTTATTAGCTGCTGTTATTTTGTTAAAAGGCCTTCTAGCAGTTGAATATGCATTATTAATAATATTTTTCATGGGTCCTGCATTATTCACTGCTGTTCTTGGTTGAACAGTATTAACTGGTCTAGCAGTATTAAGTAAAATTGGGCTAGACCTAGTTAAGACTGTTCTTGGAACCATGTTACTTTTTGGACTGGGGTGAGTTAATTTAGAGAAATTCTGTTTGTTCACCCTTTGAACATTAGTCCAAACAGGTTTTGAAAATCTTCCATTATTATACCAGTTATTGCAATCATTTTTCAAATGATCAAAACTACCACACATATGACAAGTTTTGTTGAACATCTCAAAATTACTACCTAATTTTTGAGAGATCTGTTGGTTCTAGTTTCTCTTGTTTCCCCTAGGATTTCTAGATGGATTGAAAGATGAACTGTATGTGTCTTGCCTAATTTACTCAATAGGTTTCCTATCAGTTTTAGGTTTAACAAACTTAATTTTAGTAAAATTAGGCTTAACTGTTTAAAACTTAGGCTCGTCTTCTTCCTCACTTTCAGACACCCAATCCTTAATAATTGGGGCTCCATTTTCTTTCTTAGCAGTCTTAGGTTCATTAGTCTCATCAGTAGGCTTTTAAACTACATACTCATTAACATACTCATTCACAAAATCATCTAGACTAGGATAAACTAAATCAGGTTTTGGTGGCATAAAATTCCTAGTATAGGAAGGTGGGACATCATTATACCCTAATCCTGTTTTACACTTATCTATTATCTGACTGTCTAGAAGTTTACTTAGGCTTTTTGATGAATTTTCAAATTTTTATACTGTAAGTTGAACCTCATCTTTTTCTTTTGTAGCTAACTATAACTTCCTTTTAAGCTCTGTAATATCTAAATCTCTTAAATATATTTTATGTTTTAAGAGTGTTATATCTTCCTCATATACAAACTTATTTTTCTTAAAGACTAACAGTCTAGCTTCTACAAATTCTAAACCAGTTTTATAAGAGACATCACTTATCCTAGCTATTCTTAAGTCTTTAACTAATTGTTCATTTTGTTCTTTTGGATCTTTTACAAATTCTAAACAAGATGAACAACAATTTGAGTCATTAGATACCTCAGAGTTTGTAGAAGAACTTGAACTTGTTGTGGAAAAATCCATAAGAGCAAAATTAGTTGGACCTTCTTCTGCTTGGTCACTCCAATCATAGCCAAAGCCATCACATTGAGACACTAAGGCATTTTAAGTAGTTGTCTCAACTGGAACAGTCTTTCTGGTAGGCTCCCTATTCATGCTGTCTTGATTCCTAGGTGCCCTGCACTCCCTTGCAAAGTGTCCTCTCTTGTTGCATTTGAAACACTCCACCTTGGACTTGTTAAACCCAATTCTTTCTTTGTTGGCCATGTACAGCTTCCTTCCAGTATTCTTTAGGAATCTTCTTGCCCTCATAGTCAGCATAGCAATGTTCCACCTCAAGTCCATCTCTTCTAGATCATCAGGATGGATTTGTTATAGATCTTCATTATCAAGCTGTGGAAAACTTGGTTGGCTAGCAAAGAACGAATAAATCATAACATCACTCAAATTTTCAACAGTTGCTGAGTTATCAGCATCACCCTGAGTGCTAACAGTATTAACACTCTGAGCAGTACTAACTACTCTAGTTGCACTATTAGTGCTGCTAGAGGCCAGAAAGGCTACATTGTATGAGTTTGTGGTTGAGCTAGATGTCTCCTTGACCCCTGATTCATAAGCCTTCAGGTTCTTAAAGAGGTCATCTAAACTCAATGTCTCAATCTCTGGTTTGTTCCTCCACACAATAGTTTGTATAGTCTATTCTTGTAACAAACTTCTTAAGAACTTTTGATTGATGTCTTCTTGAGGGATAACTTCACCATGCATCTCCAGTTGACTAATTAGATTTTGAAGCCTTTCATAGGTTTGCTCAATCACTTTTATGTCGGATGCAGCAAAGTATTCATATTGTTGCTTTTGAAGATTTTTCTGAGTTTTCTTTGTCGCGGTATTACCTCCAAATCTGTTCTCAATAGCCTGCATCAGTGTCTTAGCATCCTTGTATGAGTTGAACTTTAATTGATGCTCATTAGGTAAGGCCATCAACAAAGTGCTTCTTGCCTTCAACTCTGCCCTTTTTTATGCATTCTCTTCAACACTTGTAGGAGGGATAACAGTCTCCTTACCATTAACAGTTTTTGTTATAATGAGTACATTACCATTTTCTATGATATCTCATAGAGTGTGATCAATGCACTGTAGGTACTACTCAATCCTCATCTTCCATAGATCATACTCACCAGGTTGGAGTATGGGTAGCTTAATGGTTTGAGTAGTTTGAGAATCCATTGCTTCTTGAAAAAGTAGATCTTGTGTGTAGTAAAGGTTCTTCTTATTCAAAGCTTCTCACAAGCTTTGATACCACTTGTTGATCCCACTTCAATGGATCTTGAATTCCTTAGCTTGTGTAAGGTTTAGTAATGCAAGATAAATCCAACACAACTATGATAGAAACTTTGTTTGATAATACTAAAGATTATGAGGATTTTAATCTTTAATATAAGAAGAATTCTTCAATGAAATAGTAACACAAGAACATAATTTAATTCAACAATAAAAGCTCCAATATTAATATTACACATAATACCAATACTCTTCTAGTATTAGGGTTACAAAACCTTGAAGCTATGACAATTCTATGAATGACTCGATTTGATACTTTGATACATAGAATTCTATACCCTAGGACCTCTTTTTATACACCAAGGAGTCCTAATAGGATTACAATATTTTCCTAAGTTATCATGATCTTCTAAACAAATAACTTATATGTATCTTTTACAAAAATATCTCATACATATTCCATAAGCAATCTTTATCTTTTCTCTAAGCAGTCTTTATCCTTTCAGCAGTTGTAATCTTTCAGCAGTTGTAACATTGTACCAGCAGCATTAACTTTCAACACGAACAATAGTAACTTTTATACCAGCAGCACTAACTGTGTATAAGCAGCATTAACTACTTAGAAAGTTTTCTTCAATCTTCACCAGTAGTACTAAGTTACACTAGCAGTACTAACATTACTCTAGCAGTACTAACTTTGCTCTAGCAGTACTAACATTACTAGCAGTAGTGATTAGCAGTAGTAATATACACGAGCAGTAGTAACTTATACTAGCAATAGTAACTAGCAGTACTAACTACTTAGCATATTTTTCATTAAGATTACTAACAACACTAATTTATGCTTAGCAGCAGTAACTAATACCTTAACAGTAGTAACTTCAAGAAGGCTTTTAATCCTAACAGTCTCAAAAACTTGGAAGCAATTTTGAGATGTTTAATAAGGCATGTTATGTGTATGGAAGCTTTGATCATTTGCAGGTTGAATGCAATTACCATCAAAATCAAAGGACGGTAAAACCTGTTCGCAACAATGATCAAAAGGTGAATCATTAAAACTTTGCTAAAAAGACTCACCCCTGTGCTAAAAAGAACATGGTTCCAAGAGTAGTACTAATGAAGTCTGTCTTAGTATCAATTAATACTGCTAGATAAAATATTTCAAAAACAACAATATTGGTTAATACTGCTAGACAAGTTAATGTTGCTCACTCAAAAACAATAGTGTATGCTGCTAGACCAATGTCATATCTTTCTAAAATAGCACATTCAACTATTAAGAGGCCCATTCATAAGAACGCAACATTTAAAAACAATAATATTAATTAAAGGGTTAATACTGTTAGGGGTAAAAAAAATTAATACTACTAGGCCAAAAGCAATAGTTAATGCTGTTAAGGGAAATAATATTAATGCTGTTAAGGCCTCAGCTTGTTGGGTTTGGAAACCAAAGCATAAAGTTTTAGACCAAGTTTCTAAAACAACAGTGCATCGATCATCCTAAAATAGTTTGATTATATTGATGCACAAGGCAGATCCAAGTCAGTGATCGCTTGGGTCCACAAAAGAAACTGATTTTCCTATCTAATGTGCAGGGCAATCCACAAATTGATTTAAAGGATAAAGGAGTGATTGATAGTGGATGCTCAAGGCACATGACAGGGAACGTGTCCTATCTTACAGACTATAAAGAGATAGATGGAGGATATGTTGCTTTTGGAGGGAACCCTATAGGAGGAAAAATCACAGGAAAAGGTACCATTAAAATTGGTAATCTAGATTTTGAAAATATGTATTTTGTGAGAGAGTTAAAGTTTAATCTCTTTAGTGTCTTACAAATGTGTGATAAAAAGAATCTACTTTGCATACGCTTATTACCCTCAAAAAAGCACATACTTATTCTCACGCCGAAGGTGATTCGCAAGGATACCCCCCTGCGCTTCACTTAACGTAGAGTTTTGATTTGTGTTGTCACATGTTACTTAGAGACTTGGCAGTTCATCAATCATCTCAAGAACTCTTTGATCCCCATCGAAGCCTAATCGTGACCATATTTGCACGATCAGTGTTGTTTTAGGTAAAGTCGGCAAAATATAGTAAGTTATAAATATGGTTTTTTCTCTCCCTTTGGGAGAGAAAAAGGAGAATCAAATCCAATCCGCCATCATTCCCAAAAAAAAAAAAAAAAAAAAAAAAAAAAAAAAAAAAAAAAAAAATAATCATTCAAGAAAAATACTCGATTCCTCTTGGTTTTATTACTCCTAGATCTATCATCTATGATCATTCTAAGGGTCTTAATTATTACGTTTTAAGGTTCTTTGTGGTTTTGATGGGATTTCGGTCAGTATGCTTTGTCAATTGACACCCTCTTCATTGGGCCATTTTGTGTAGGTGATTGATCGTATCATTACTCCTTTCATGGGGTTTGATTGTTCTTAGGAAGTCATCGGGCCTGGCTGTTTATTGGAACCCTAATACATCTTTTGTTTTAGGTATTTGGATTGATTGATCTGGTTGATTAATCTATTCCAATCATGGTTTTGATTTCTTTTTTCTTAAGGAATCGAGTTGGATGCGTGGTTTGTTTTAGCCGCTGGTATAATCTAAACCCACTAGTACAAATCTGGGATTTGGTCACACATAGGCAAAATGGAACGACCACACATTCACATATTTATGTGGCTAAAGGTACCAAAATAGACAACATTTACTAAATCATACAGTCAAGTTTTGTGACACATGATTTAAATGTGACTGCTATCTTTTGCTAATTATTTAGCCACATATGAATTTGGAACGTCGTGGACATAGAAAGTAAGGTTTGAAGCATTTAGCCACGATATAATATAAATAGTGACAAATATAATCACACACATGAACACTGAGACCAAATGCCATATATGGGTCACAACTAAACGTTTTGTCACACATAATTTATGTGAAACCAAAAACCAGTACATTATGGTCACGTAACTTAAAAGTGTGTTTAAAGTTTAGTTTGTGGGTAGCTTGCCAAAAGCTAATTGTATAATCCACATTTACTTCTAGCACGGTCGAGTGGCAAATGAACTAGAATATATGCGTAAAGAAATTAAAGACCAACGTCACAAATTAGTTAAGTCCAAGAGTTGTTCTACAGTTTTTAACATCAGGATTAACATCAGGATATAAAATGTTGGCTTGTTTATTGTTTATTGGAGTGTTACATATGAGATTATAGGTTGCGACTATTTTGGTCCTTGGCACTTGGTATAGGGTTATGTAGTTCCAAATTAGTGCAAACCGATTTTGCAAGAATTGTTCAATTTGTAGACCTGGGATTGTAGTCCTAGGTAGATTAGGCTGAGCTCTACACTATATTGGTATCACACTATATTAAATTTTTACACAAGGTCTAGCATATGATAAAACATGACTAGTTTGATTAGTCTTTTTATCAATGTACATTTTTTGTTATATAAGCAGTTCTTATACACTAAGCAGTACTAAGTAACAAATAGTACTAACTTATACACTAGTAGTATTAACTTCTTTAGCATCATTAACTTCTCTGAGCAGTCTTAACCATGAGCAGTACTAATATATTCACTAGCTGTACTAACTTTGTACTAGCAGTAGTAAACACTTAGCATATTTTTCTTTGAAGTTCACTAGCAGCATTAAATCAACCAAGCAGCATTAACTTCAAACATGAGCAGCAGTAATCCAAACAGCATCAATAAGACTTTTAATCCCAACACTATAGAGAGCAGGCACTGATCCTAAACTGTTGAGTCTATTCATTTCTTAATTTATATTGCAGGTGTCTCCGATGGACATTAATCCTATAAATAGCAGCGTTGATGAGGAGGGCGGAACAATTGTTGTTGGATGTGAGAATGACGCGAGCATTCAGAAGTTAAGCTAAGAAGAAGACTCTTCAGAAGTCCTTAAATTATTAAGAATTTTATTATGTACGACATTATAATTTTATAATTGGTTCAGTTATTTACATTCTAGTTTTATTGTATTTGAATTTGTTTTGATATATATTGATTTCTTAAATGTGACTAAAAGATGCATATGGTCACACTTATTAACACTTTTGGCCACTTTATGCTTAATTGTATGTGACTAAATACCCAAAACAAACATGATTTGTGTGACTAAATATTACAAAAGGCCACACAAACATAAAATTCATGTGGCCATTGGATGATCAATAGTCACACAAAATACAAATTTCTTCACTTTAATCAGCATATGGTCACACTTATTAACACTTTTGGCCACTTTATGCTTAATTGTATGTGACTAAATACCCAAAACAAACATGCTTTGTGTGACTAAATATTACAAAAAGCCACACAAACATAAAAGTAATGTGACCATTGGATGATCAATAGTCACGTAAAATACACATTTCTTCACTTTAAAGAGCATATGGTCACACTTATTAACACTTTTAGCCACTTTATGCTTAATTGTATGTGACTAAATACCCAAAACAAACATGCTTTGTGTGACTAAATATTACAAAAGGCCACACAAACATCAAATTCATGTGGCCATTGTGTTAGATATTAGAAAAAGACTCGGTCACCTCATGTATTTTACTGTTCAATATAGCTCGTAGTTTAATAGGTAAACGTTTGA
>BQNB010070862.1:0-32974 GCA_026074375.1 Tanacetum coccineum
AAACGACACATTTAGAGGTCGTTCTCTTGTATCTAGCGCTGTGTATTATGAAGTAACGCTCCCTGACATATTTCCGCTGCGATTCATTTTTGGGGGTGTTACACAATGTTCTCTAAATTGAAACTGTACATGTTGTTTTGTCTAGGGATTTTAAGTAATACTTGATTTTCATCAGGTAACTTAAATTCAGGAGACAAAACAAGACATTCAGAGTCAGTAAACAGAACCTTGTTCTTTTTGTCACACATTTGTGACACAGAAAAGAGATTGAAATGCTGAAGTTCTTTTACAAAGCATACATCCTCAAAATCTAACTTACCCGTTTTAATTTTACCTTTACCAGTGATATAACCTTTACTACCTCCAAAAGCAACAGGGCCACCATTAAAGTCTTGAAATTCAGCAAGGTAGGCCTTGTTCCCAGTCATGTGCCTGGAACATCCACTATCAACAATTCCTTTATTCTTTAGAGCTCTATGTGGATAATCCTGCACATTAAAAGAAAGAGATTAGATTCTCTTAGGGACCCAAGCCTGTTTGGGCTTGAGTCTGCCTAGTGGATCTTTGAAAGTATAACAATTTCTAAGACTGGATCCACCATTGTATTTGGATCCACCATTGTATTTGGATCCACCATGGTATCTTTGTGGTCTCCAATTACAACCTGCTGAGGGCTTAACAGCAGTTTCCCTTTTTCCCCCAACAGTACTAACTGCATTTACCTTAGCAGTATTAACCTTTTGTTTTGAAAAATATGTTCTAAGTACTGTTGTCTTTTTGAAAGGTCTTGAGGATGATGAATGAGTTTTGTAAAAAACATTTGCTGGTCTAACTCTATTCACAATGGGCTTAACAGTATTAACTTTCATGGCAGTACTAGTTAGTACTGTCTGTCTGTTAACACTTTGCCTAGCAGTACTAAATTTTTTAGTACCGCTAGTTCTAGCAGTATTAACTGGAATTATACCAGTTCTAGTTAGTACTGCTGAAGGAACAAATTGGTTTTGTTTATTCACTCTTTGCACATTATTCCAACCATTGTTTAACTCAGCTTTTCTTGCCATCCTCTTCTCATGGAAATCACAATCTCTAATTAAATGATTAAGACTACCACATACAAAACATGATTTTACAGTAAATCCATGCCCCAAATCTTTCTTGTCAACTTTAGGTTTTTGACTATGTGTGAACTGACTCTTAACATTTTCCCTAGGAGTTTTTACTTGCTGGTTAGCAAAACTAGGTGTTTCTTGTTGTTTTGTTGGTATAGACACACACTCATCTTCACTATCTGATTCATATTCCTCAATTAAAGGAGCATCAGACCAGACCTTAGGTTGACATTCTACATTAGATTCATTGACAACTAGTTCAGATACTAATTCAGATGGTTCTGCACTAATGTTAGATTCACATGTATCAAATTCACTTGATTGTGATTCAGATTCACTAGGTTGAGTCTGTTTTGGACCATATGTAAACTTAGAATCATCTACTTCTACATCAGGTCCTGAAGGCATGTAATTTCCTGTCATGGGTGGGGGGTACAGTATGCATTCCCTCTGCTGTAACAAACCTATCATACAAAGGTTGGTTTTCTATCTCACTCTCTTTATTCATAAAAACACTCTGCAACACTTCATTTTCATAGCTCAAAATACCATCATATCTGTGATCCCCATACCCAAGCCCAAACTTATCATTAGCACTCATTTGGGTATTAAGCAGTTTACTAAGATTCTTAGAAGAGTTATGCCATTTTTCTACTTTAGCCTTTAAATCTTCTTTTTCTTTTTGAGCTTCTGCTAGCAATTTCTTATGGTATGTTAGAACATCTGTTTTATCATCTAAATCTATCTTCATAAATTTTATCTTTTGTTCATACCAAAGTTGTCCTTGTTGATGAGCAACTAACTGTGCTTCAACTTTCTTAAGACCTTGAGAATATGCCTTTATTTCTATGCTTGCATCACTAAGTTGTTCTCTCTGAGCATCATACAGTTTTTTAAGGTTAGCATAAGATTCTTTACACTTATTTGAACATGAAGTTACCTTTGTGTCTGATTCTGAGTTGTTGCAAGCCATCAAAGCATAATTTTCATCTTCTTCTGAATGATTTTTCCAATCTACACCTTCTTTATCAATTGTCACCAATGCTTTAGAGTCCTCCTTCTTTCCAGTTCTGCTCCCATCCTTGGTTCCAGAATTCCATGCATCCCTCCTCCTGTTATCTTGATTTCCCTTGATTCTACACTCTCTAGCAAAATGCCCTGTCTTGTGGCAATTGTAGCATTCAACTTTGGTTTTATCAAAGCCAACTGGTTCTTTTGCATCAAATTGTAGCTTTCTACCAGTCTTTTTATAAAACTTTTTCATTCTCATTGAGATCATGGCTACTTGCCACTTCAAATCCATTTATTCTAGGTCATATTCATCAATCTGTTCCAAGTCCTCATGATTCAGTTGAGGGCAACTTGATTGATTAGCAAGTAATGAGTATGATGATGTTTGTTCATACTGTGAGTTTTAACCAGAAGGATTGGGAACACTATAAGCGGTACTAACTTCATTAGTACTGTTGGTGTTCTTAGAGACAAATGCTACATTTTTCGTGCTAGATGATGATGCAGTAGAGCCTTTTACATCACTCTCAAAGACTCTTAGATTATTGTATAAATCATCAAAGCTGAGATTGTCCACTCCTGGTTTGGTCCTCATAATTAAGGAAACTTGTGACCAGGCAGAAGGTAGAGATCTTAGGAATTTTTGATTTGCATCCTCAGTGGATACACCTGCTCCATGAATCTCTAATTGACTCAGAAGACTTTGGAACCTGTCATAGCCTTTGTGAAGCCCTTGTGTGTTGGATACAGAGAATCCTTCAAACTGTTGCTTCAAGATATACTTCTGCATCTTCTTGGATTCGTCATTTCCACCAAATCTAGATTTGATGTCATCCCACATCTCTTTTGCATCAGTCATCTTATGGAATTTAGCAAGATGATCTTCTGGTAGAGCCATAAGCAAGGTAGTCCTTGCTTTTTTTTCTCTTTCTCTGGCTACAATTTCTTCTACAGTTCTGGGAGGCAAAACCTTAATTTGTCCTTGTGTATATGTAGTGATTGATACAGGACCATTCCCATTTTGTATAACCTCCCAGATTGGATAGTCTGTATGGGCCAAATAGTGTTCCATTTTCATAGCCCATATATCATATTCTCCTTTTTTGAGAATAGGCAGCTTGATGGTTGATACTGTATGAGGAGTTTGTTGTGTTGGTGTTTGTGATGATGATGGTGGAGGTGGTGGTGGTGGTGGAATTTCATCTTGTGATCCAGACATGTTTAGTTTTGAAGGATGAAGGTTTATAACTGGATTTGTTTGTTCTTCTTATTCAGAGTTTCTCACAGGCTCTGATACCACTTGTGAGTCCCTTGTTGAATAGATCTCTGCAGCCTATTAAGGATGATAGCCAAGATGTATAAATACAGTTGACTATGTAGAAACACTGACTATGAATACTATGTGTTAATGCGGAATCTTAACACAAGTACTAAGAAGAACAATGAAAAACTAAATAATAATTTCTATTAATCTGCTTTGAGTGATTACAGATTACTAACTATGAGATATGATTTTGTATGAGATATATTGAGCTCGTATCTCTAACTATGCCAAGAGGGATCCTTTTATAGACCAAGGATAAACCCTAACAGGCTTACAAAACGCGTACATATCTTTTCCTAAAATATCTCATACATATCTCTTAAACGGTACTAACTAATTTCTACTATCGGTACTAACTAACTGATCAGTACTTAACATTTTGTACTGTCAGTACTAACTATAACTATCAGTACTAACTATTAATACTATCGGTACTAAGTTAGGAAAACGTAATTCCCAACATCGAGGGATTGAACTATCCATCCATAGCCCAAACCAATCACGACCCTTTATTGAGCTGCTTATATGGGTTTGTCTGTTGATGACCCGGACCTTAATAACTTGTTATCGGCAGGGGTGTTCATCGGTTCAGTTATCGGGTTGGAATAAGCTAGGTACATTCTTAGAAATTTAAAGGAAAAATACCCACTTTCAATCATGCATTTTAGAATCCGACTTTAAACCCTTATTGTCTGCAAGTATACAAAAGTCTCAGCTGAGTTCCATCAACTTTTCAATGGTTTTCTTCTTATGAAACACTTATTATTAGCTTAACAGTTTCATCCCGCAACGTGTTACATCTACTTAATCGTCTAATGACACTAGTATTTTGCAGGGAATATAATCGTCACATGGATAACATGCGTACATCGGTTGTAGCGTGATTTGAATTCGGTATGCCAATCATTTTTCTTTTCCAAAGAGGGCTAGAGGCGCAGCTTGTTGCTCGTTTACCTTTCACAACTATGTAAATAATAAGTTATTGTAATCAAATAAAATAATTTATAATTATTAATGTTCGCTTGTGATATTATAAAAGTGTTGAGCTTCTTTAAGCGAATTTTTGTTTTGCTCAAAAGTGATGCTAAATTAATGCAACACTTGTTTGATTTTGAGAATACATCTAGTTTTTATTTTCATTCTTTGCTTCCTTTTTATTCAGTTTGGTATTTGTAAATGACACTTATTTATCACTTGTGATATAACACTATATCAAAGATGAAAAGTAATTAAATTGTATGTTTTTAGTCACTTTAAAGTAATATCTCAGGTGATAAAGTAATAGATAAAAGTAATAGAATGTGATATTAGTCATTTTAAAGTAATATCTAAGGTGATAAAGTAATAGAATGTGAAATTAATTTTGATATTCTACATATGAGTAAAACAAAATGCCAAAAAAACACATCATTCATGTTAATGTCTAATATCACTTGTGATATTTGTTATATGACATGTCTAATATCACTTGTGATATTTCATAAACATAATTAATGTCTAATATCACTTGTGATATATTTCATAAATATAGTTAATGTCTAATATTACTTGTGATATTTCAGAAACAAACAAGTATGCTTTTTAACGTTTAATATCACCTGTAATATTTCATTGCTTTGTATATTTTTTATATATTATCATCTATGTGTTTTTTGAATATTTATATACGTTTCAGGTACTAGATGATATTTGTGTCTTTCACCGCAATAGACAAGCACAAGAAATGTTTTATTGTCGGTTTAAGGTTGCTTAAGAATGAAACTTTGCTCAAACGTTGTGTTCTTTTTGAAATTTTTAACATGTAATCAGTCTTATCTATCACTTGTAATACTATACTCTTAGTAGTAATAAAAGGGTTAAACCTCTTTAGGTGAATTCTTATTTTGCTCAAATGCAATGCTAAATTAAAGCAACACGCGTTTGATTTTGAGAATACGTCAAGTTTTTATTTTCAAAGTTTGCTCCTTTTTTATTCATTTTGGTATTTGTAAGTGACACTTGTTTATCACTTGTGATATAACATTTGTATCGAAGTTGAAATATATTTAAATGATATGTCTTAGTCACTTATATATAGCTAGACATGAATGATGTCTACTTTTGCTCATGTTATTACTTTATCACCTGTGATATTATTCATGTGTAAAATGTCATCCATGTGTCTCCCTCTTCCTCCACAACTGCTAATACCTTCTGCTTCATTTATAATTCTTTTCTTAAGTTTTTCGACTAGGACTTGATTTTAGTTAAAATAGGCAAAGCTTGGTGGATGCAATTTTGGCTTAGAGCACAACTTTTTTTGTTTTCACTTCTGGTATCATCGTGCTTGATTAAATGTTTTGAAACTGCTAGAGAGCATTTTTACTTTCTCTAGGATACTGTATCATTTTAGGCATCTTTCTTGGCTATGTAGGATCCGTTTACCTGATTAGCCACTAAACGGGAGTCCACATTTGCTTGGAGATTTTTTACACCCATTTGTTATGCGATTCTTAAACCGGCTATTAAAGCTTCATATTCAGCCTCGTTATTGGTTGCGTCGAACCTGAATCTCAGAGCGTAAGTGAATTCTGCTCCTTCCGGATTTGTAAGTATCAGACCAACTCCGGAACCATCTACGCAGGATGATCCGTCCGTGAACAGCGTCAAGGGTCCAAAAGTTTTCATTCGCTCCATGGGCGTGTCCTAGAGAGTCGTCTTCGGACGTTCCACCTATGAACATCCACCAAGATTTGTCTCTGACTGATGTTCTTGGTTTGTATTATATGTCATATACTCCTAGCATAATACCTAGATTTTCTGCAAAGCCTTCCAGTGACTCTGTCTTCGACAGTATCATGCTTAGATTGGTTGGTCCGGAATGACATGATTGTGTGAGCCTGAAAAGTAACTATTAGCCGTTTTCTTGCATGTACTAAAGCTAAGCACCAATTATTCCATTGACGTTAATGTATTTCTGGACCTTGCAAGGGCGTGGCTAACAAAGTAGACTGGAATTTGCTTTGCTTCTCTTTCCGTCATTAAAACTGCAATTACGGCCTCCCGCGCAGCCGCAAGGTACACAATCAACTCTTCATTCTCCATTGGTGCAGTCAATGTTGGGAGTTCTGCGATTAATTTTTTCATTTCTTTGAACGCAGCCTCAGCTTTTGCAGTCCATTGGAAATCACTCTTCTTTGTGCACTTCTTTAGAGTTTTGAAGAATGGCAGTGACTTTTCTGCTGATTTGGAAAGAATCTGTTTAGGCTTGCTAGCTTTTTCCATTAAGCTTTGTATATCTTTTTAGACACATTGGGGGTGGCATGGTTTAAAACACTCCTACCTTGTCCGGACATAACCATTTATCCCTCGTATTCACGTGTATCCCTTGAACGTGCCCTGAACCTTTTATTACTTCGAAGGAGCATTTCGTTGGTTTAGCTCAGTTTATTTCCTCAGGGTTTTTGAATTACTACTCATGTCCTCTAATAATTCATGCTCCATGTGACTTTTTGATCACTAAGTCGAACCACATATACTTTCAATTTCTGTCAATCTACTATTTGAAATGCCTTTATCTATCAAACATCTGTAAGTTGCTCTGGCATTCTTTAAGCTGAAGCATTTTAAATAGCAGAATACTCTTATGCTTGTAATGAAACGTTTTTTTATCTTCATACTCCTTGGCCACTATTTTATTTTATGATACCCTATATATGCATCTAAAAGCACTTAAGGGTATCTGCAGAAGGATTCCACCTTCCAATCAATATTATGGTAGCGTATAACTGAAACAGGCTATAGGGCATCGCTTTGTTCAGAGTCTTTGAAATCACGGCACATTCTCTAGCCGTCATCATTGTTTTTTCACCATCTTCTGGATTCACTAACGATATGTGTCATAATATGTACATCGACAAGGCTTCGAAGAGATCGAGAGAGTTCTGAGATGCTTGTAGAAGGATTTCCAAGTCTTGGATAACATGTGTCAACACAAATAGAAACACTACGTAATTGAGGCTCAGGGGTGTCCTGCGAATCACCTACATGCATGATAGTAAGTATGTGTTTTTTAGATGTAAAGTAGTTAGCAATATGTATGGAGTGTGTGACAGTCTTAGTCATACCTGGAGACCTTGTCAACTATTCGTATATGTGTAACAAATAGGATGGGATGAGGCCTGGCACAAAATTTGGTGATCATGGGTAAATACCTAAATTAAAGCTATAATATATTAATGCACTATATATAAATATCAAAGCACAAAAATTAGCCTACATTAATACGTATATGACTATATGTTAAAAAAATACTTAGAATACAAGTTGTCATCATAATACAACAAATAAGTTACATGAGATTTAAGAGTAAATAATGTACGCATGATATTCTCCATATGAAATCTCTTTGAGAAAATCCTACTCAGTTCATACTATCTTCTCACACAATCCCACTTATATCGATGTGTTGGTTGGCAGAGAATACCATATAACTGCATCTTCTTATACACCTTTCACAATCTCTCAAAACAAATCACAAACAAGTTTCACACCAAAAACAAAATCGGTCTACATATACACGAGTGTCGGAGAGTAGCCGAACCAAGTTGGGTTCACGTTGCAACACTATTCGGTTTCTTTTGTGTACATACACAAAAGTTTGTTTCGTTCGAGTGCTGTTTCGGGTTTTGGTTTTGTGTTGACATGGTTTTGGTTCGTAGTTGGGAATAAGGTTCTGTGGTCCCGTGATTGGTTCTTTAGTTGTTCGTAGAGTCTTGGGTATTGGTTCGATCATGCCTTGTTTATTCTAAGCGTTCGTGATCAATCCGTTTCAGTTTTGATTTCTTTCACGTTTAGCTTTGAGGTAATCTTCACACCATTCTGTTTAATATGTCATGTATAAACGGTCATTATGATCTAGTCATCTGTTACAACGTGTTTTAAACAAGTGATCTGTTAATACGTCAGTTATATGATTAAAGATATATAATAATCACCATAGTAATGAACCTCAAAGGCTATATAAAATTAGAACATGAAATTTATACAAAACTAAAAACTATCCTAACATGTATATGCATGAGCTTAAATGTGAGGGTTGAACATGGATTTAGTAGAGAAGTATGAAAACAGTTTGTGAATGAATAAAATCATGTCTATATAATACTAATTGAGTTGAAACGTTGCATGGATTGCTTAACATAGTTGGCTTATAATTGATTGTTTAATTCCTTATTTAACTTAGCCGTCATTTCTAAAATGAAAATAATTCGTCGCTTTCGAAATGATTTTGATAATTAACAAGTAAAACACTGATTGGTGTTTTTTAACATCATGTTTCTCGTAAAAGAATGTTTTGGTCCATTCATAATAATCATATTAATTATGAGATGCAGATAATTGCTGCTAAATTTTATCAAACGCATGAGATTTTGGGACTTGATAAAGCAAAGCTTAAACAATATGGCTTAAAGAGGAGAAAGAAATTAGGTATAGTGGGTCATGCAGATTTTACTAGATAATTAACCATTTAAAACACACTACGAACTAGAACAGACATATAACAATAGGTTGGCTAGTATTGAGTGTAAGTAAAGTATGTTGTCACACTTTAAATCTAATATGCATGCATTTATAAAATCTAATTACGAAGTAAAACGTAATAATAAGAATATAACATCTGACAAATATCGATATAGTACGAATCATAGTGATTAGGTTTATATGCTAAATATTAAGTATCTCCCTAATTCTGTAAATGTTTGAAGCAGAGAGTAAGCCGATTTGATTATCAAGTGTACGTTGTTTTTTGCTTATAAGGTCATATATTCTATCCTTTCCTCTAAGGATTCTTATGACATTTGATCCGTATCTGCTTGCACCTATGAAATCCCTATTTATGTTCCTCATCATATGATTCGATATTCGTTTGCTATCCTATTTGATAACTTCGTTGAACCTTTTGAATTCGTTTGATATATGCTTCATTTGACACTGTTATAATATGAGTTTATTCGTATGTTTGATCATGACATTCTTTGGATATATTATATGTTTTGCTTTCGATATGATATATGAGTTTTTTCATTTGTTTCTGATGCCCAGCCTATTAACTAGCCATGGAGTACCATGGCCGCGTCATGAGTGGCGCACCAATGGCGTGACACTATTCTGTGGCCGTTGTGATCAGTCCACGGCGTCCCCTATTTTTGTCGCTCTTTATGCACTTTTGCCATATATGATTTTAACAGATGTATGAAGGCGTATGGATGCATCCTAGGCTAATATATGTTGAGATAAGGATTATGATTTGGTGCAATGTTCTTATATGGTGCCAACACCGCCATTGCACCCATACTTTATAGGGAACATCTATAGTCTGCATCTCCCATGTATCAATTTGATATGATACGAATTTCATTTGGTTGTAGGTCAAATCATGAGGCATGCTTTATGACATTTTTTTCGACTTGGGTGGGCATTTTCTATATGTTTGTTTTGTTATCTGTTTCGGTCATACCACTCATGATATATGAAATCTTGCTAACGCAGTGTATGGTGATTCTATTTTGTTTACTTACGTTATTTTATCTATCCGTTTTGTCTAACATATATCAGTTCACAAGCATTAACTTAGCCGCAATACTTTCTCTGCGGCAGGTAATAAGAGGGAAGCTGGGTTATGAGTGAAGAGTGCTTAGGAGCTCATATTGGACCATCTTGAGGAACTAGCATACCAGATTTTATACTAGAATTCTTTTAGCTAAGGGATTTCGGATTTAAATGTTTGTTTGGGAATTTTGCCAAACCATTATATTAGTAAGTCTTCTGCCTGCGTTTGTTTTGATGCCAAAGAGTGTGACATTTACCTATCTCAAGTGGGTGTGTACATTAAGGTACAGAAGCTAGGTTCATCCTGTAAAACTTAGATTCATGACCTATGAGGAGTTGGGTAGACATTTAGGCTTTCATCGCAATTCTTTTGAATTTAATTTCGATCTTAATCTATATATGGTCTTTATTGATTCGTTTTGTCAACCGTTTAGATGCCAAATCGTCCGATCTGAAAACTCTTCACATCCAGTTTTGGGAGCCCTTTATAGTACGAAAGTTTATGTGTTTGTTCTGTTTGGTATTGGTTTGACACATTTTCCAAATCCTATTATGTTTGCTAAACATTTTAAAGTTCCGTCTACAGTATTGGATCATGCCTTATCCATTTCTACTCCTATGGGCGATATTGTGATTTATTAGTCCACGAGTTTTCATGAAATTGTACGTGTTATGGTGTTAGTGATAATATTCGTTTTAGCTATTTTCTTCCTTTTGGAATGAGTAATTTTGGATATTATTCTTGGTATGGATTGGTTTAACCTGAGCATCAGCTAATATCTGACTGTCATACAAAGTGTGGCCGTCTTTGCGAATTAAAACAATCATTAAATTCATTACCATGGTCCGACCTGGAAAGTCCCATTAAAATTATCAAATCGCCAAGATGATCCTCACAATGAACTCATACGAAACATGCATCTTTGGTGAATTGAACAATCATAAAATTCATTAACCATGCTCCAAAGCTCGAGACGCATACTTTTTCTCAATGGTTGTGGAAGGTTTATAACATCGATTAAATACACTTCGTGGGATGGGACCTTATACCTCAGGTCATCCAATAGTTTTGAGTTTTCTTGATGTATTTCTTGATGAACTACTGGGATTACCACCGGAGCATGAAGTCGAATTCACTATTGAGTTGATTCCTAGTGCTCAACCTATTTCTAAAGCTCCGTATAGAATGGCGCCAGTTGAATTAAAAGATCTAAAAGATCAACTTCAAGAACTTTTTAAGAACGAAGTTTTATTCGACCAAGTGCATCTCCGTAGGGTGCGCCAGTTTTATTTGGGAAGAAGAAGGATGGTAGTATGAGGTTATGTATTGATTATAGGGAGCTGAATTGTATTATAGTAAGAAACAAATACTCACTACCGCGAATTAATGATTTGGTTTGATCACTTAGGTGGGCAAAAGTTTTTCTAAAGTTGATCCGAGGCAGTATCATCAAGAACTATGTGTAAAGGGGGGCCAGAAAAAGGAAAAATGTTCTAAAACAACCTTTCAACTCATTACGGACATTATAATTTCTTATGATGTCGTTTGATGACTAACGCTCTGGCATTTTTTATGGACTTGATGAATCGTGTTTTTATTATAACTTAGACAGATTTTTAGAGCCATTCCTTGAAGACATCTTGGTGTACTTCAAAGACAAGAGAGGAGCAATGAGGATCATCTTCGTAATTGTGTTGGAAGCTTTATGTAAAAAATTCTTAAAGTGTGACTTTTGGTTGGGGCAAGTGGCGTTCTTGGGTCATATTGTGTCACTATAGATCCTGCAAAGGATAAGCTATCACTAAATGGCCAAGACCGACGATAGTAACCAAAATAAGAAGCTTTTTGGGACTTGTAGGGTATTATCGTAGATTTGTGGAAGGGTTTTTACTTCTTTGCTACCCTTTGAACGTAACTTATGAAGAAAATGAGAAGTTTCCTGGAATGAGGAGCGAGAGAAGAGTTTTGAAGAGCTGAAAAGGAGATTAGTTTATTCCTCCCTTACTATCTACTTCTTTCTGGAACAAGTGGATACCAGACATTTAAGTGGTGGCGTTGAAGAAAAGGTCTGGCCACGATCATAGCAACTACGAGAAGGTTATCCTTATGCATCGATGTAATTTAAAAACCATAAAAAGGAGAATTGTCTGACACATGACTTGTAAGAGCATCATACAATTTTGCTTTTTAAGATTTGGAGGCATTATTTGTATGGGGAAACTTATGACATCTTCACCGATCATAAACCTCAATATATTTTACCTCAAAAAGCAGTTAAATATAAGGCAAAGGCCGTTGGTTGCAAAACTTCTTAAGGATTCATGATGCAAATATTCATATCATCCCGGCAAGGCCTAAATGTGGTAGCTGACACACTTAGTAGAAAGAACTCTGATTTATGGCATGTCTTAAATTTCAACCTGAGATTATCAAAGATTTATGAGCTCATGGGAAAGTCGATTAGTTTAGTCCGTGGTTCTGAAGGTTATGCAACTAGCCTTAAGATTGAACCTAGACCTTATAGTGCGGATCAAGGAAGCTTCAGAAAGATTATGGTGGGGTTTATGGTTGTGTACAAATTTAAAAGAGGTTAAGCATTAAATTTTGGGTGGAGACGATCATCTGTGTTGATATGGTATGATAATATGATAAATGTTGTCCTGATTATTCCTCTCTTTGAGAGCTATTTTGACTGAGGCACACAATTCTCCTTTCCTCTAATCAACTGCTCTACTAAGATGTATAGAGACTTAAGGCAGAATTTCCAATGGAATGGTATGAAATATGACGTGGCTAGATTTGTGGCAATGTGCTTAACGTGTCAACAAGTTAAAATCAAACATCAGCGTGCAAGAGTCTTTCTCAGCTTGAAGATATTTCAACCTAGAATGGAAGAAAATTTTCATGACTTTGTAACGGGTTGCCTCGCACGCTTTAAGAAGAATGATGCCAATTTGGGTTGTGGTTGATCGGTTAGCTAAGTCAGCTCATATTTATTGCCTATTCACATGGGTACTCAGTTAGCAAGTTTGGCAGAGATCTTTTCCAAGCGAAGTGATTATTCGGTACAGGACGCCTACATTAATTGTGTCTGATAGGGATCCGCGTTTCACTTCATGATTTTGGAAAGGTTAACATAATGCTTGGGGAACGAGACTTAAGTTTAAAACTGCATTTCACCCTCAGACAGATGGGCAGACTGAATGTACTATTCAACTCTAGAGGATATGTTAGAGGATCGCGCACTCTAGAGTGGATTAAAAAAATTTTCACGAGTATTTGTGTTTTGATTGAGTTTGCTTAAAATAAAAGTTGGCAGAAAAGTATCAAGGGGCTCTTTTGAGATTTAAATGACCAAAAGTGTAGAACACCTGTTTGTTGTAATATTACATGAATATAAGTTAAGATTAATTTTGGTTATAGACTTGAGAAGAGTATGATAACGATAAGGCATTTTTATATGATGTCATTATTACGATGTCAGGCCAACGTGATAATAACTACATGACATAACTGAACTTATCGGATCATAGATTGCTAAGGGATTGTTAGAATAATCTTAATGAAGTTGGAAAGCTTGTTATAGAAGGCCGAAATTTGTTGAGGTGACAAAAATGAAAAAGTTACCATTGCTAGAGAGAATCTTAAGGAAGCTCGATCACGACAAAAGAGCTATGCCGATCGCTATCGAAGAGCTTTGAAATTTAAACCCGAGGATCAATGTTTCTTAGTTACTCTGTGAAGAGTGTTTAAAACATTTTGGTTTAAGAAGAAATTAAGTCACACAATTCATTTGCCGTATTGAAATATTAGATAAAGTTGGTGAAGTTTCGTAACGTTAGCGTTATCGCCAAAATTTCTCATGTTCATAATGTGTTTACATATAACTCTTGAGAGTTACAACTATCAAAACGTTGCATGTTGGTTTCGTATCTGTTAGAAATGATTTTTTGGAAGACTTATCTTTTGTAGAGGTAGCCGAAGGCTATATTAGATCGTTAAAGTTGAGTCAAGAGAATAAAACCTTTCGTTTTGTTAAAGTTCTTAAGGAAAAGGAAAGTCAAATCAATATTTATTTAGATAGATTTTAGTTTTCCTATAAATATTGAGTCTTTTCTTTGTATTGAGATATCTTTGAGTTTTAATAATAAAGATTTTGCTTTAATCTATTATTGGCTGTTTTTGCTAAGATTCTCTTAATGATCGGTATTCGTTTGAATCAACGGTTGTTGGAGTTTACATGATTATCGGTATTCTTTTGAATCAAGTAATTGAAGATTGTATCTGGTAAATCAGTGTAAATCAAACAGATTCAACTTTATTAATGTAATCAGGTTATCATTGGAACCAACAATTCAATTTATGTAATTAGTTTCTGTATTTCATTTAGAATCATAGATTCTATTCGTGTTATCTCGTTTATTTACACTACATTAGAAATAAAACCTTTTATTTTTTTTAAAGTTCTTTGGAAAAATCATTCCAAGCGTGAGGCAACATGGGAAAACGAAGAAATGATGCGGACTGACTATCCATATTTCTTTTCGCAATTTGGTACGTTTCCGTTTAAGGTTCGATAATTTCGCGGCCGAATTTTTTTTAGAGGGGAAAGATTATAATACCCTAAATTAAAGCTATAATATATAATATATAATGATATTAAAATATCAAGCACAAAAATTAGCCTAAGTCAATACGTATATGGACTATATGTTAAAAAAATACTTAGAATACTAGTTGTCATGCATAATACAACAAAATAAGTACATGAGATTTAAGAGTAAATAATGTACGCATGATATTCTCATTTGAAACTTGGTCAAAATGACTACTCAGTCATACTTATCTTCTCCACAATCCCGCTTATATCGATGTGTTGGTTGGCAGAGAATTACCATATTAACCGCAACATCTTATACACCATCAACTATCTCTCAAAACAAATCACATAACAAGTTTCACCAACCAAAAAAAAAAAAAATCGGTCTACATATACATGAGTGTCGAAGAGTACGAACCAAAGTTGGGATCCACGTTGGCAATATTCTTGTTACAGCTTCTTTTGTGTACGTACTCAAAGTTTTGGTTTCGTTCGAGTGTTGTTCGGGTTTTGGTTCGTGGTTGGCTTTGGTTTTGGTTCGTGTGGGAATAAGGTTTTGTGGTCCGTGATTGGTTCTTTAGTTGTTCGTGTACGGTAGGTATTGGGTTCGATCGTGCCTCGTTTATTCTTAGCGTTCGTGTTCTTGTTTCAGTTTCGATTTCTTCACATTTAGGTTTGAGGTAATCTTCAAACCGTCTGTTAATATGTCATGTATGCTAGTCATCTGTTACTACGTCTGTTAATACTAGTGATCTGTTAATATGTCATGTTATATGATTATAGATATATAATATATCACCACTAATAATGAACTCAAAGGCTATATAAAATTAGAACATGAAATTTATACAAAACTAAAAACTATCCTAACATGTATATGCATGAGCTTAAATGTGAGGGTTGAACATGGATTTAGAGAAAAGTATGAAACAAGTATGTGATGAATAAAATCATGTCTATATAATACTAATTTGAGTTGAAAATGGTTGCATGGGATTGCTTAAACATAGTTGGCTTATAATTTGATTATTTAAATTCCTAATTTAACTTAGCCGTCATTTCTAAATGAATATAATTCATCGCTTTCCGAAATAATTTTTTGAATAATTAACAAGTAAATCACTGATTGGTCTTTTAAACATCATGTTTCTCGTCAAAGAATTTTGTCCATTCATATATCAAGAATTAAATTATGAGATGCAGATCTTACTAAATTTTATCAAACGCATGAGATTTTGACTTGTAAAGCAAAGCTTAACAAGTATGGCTTAGAGAGAAAGCATAATTGGTATAGTGGTCATAAGATTTTAATAGATATTTAACCATGTTAAAACACACTACGAACTAGAACCAGAACATAAACAAGTAGGGTTGGCTATTTAATATTAAATCATAAATCAGTACAGTTGTATTGAGTGTAAGTAACGTAAGTTGTCACGACTTTATATCTAAATGCATGCATTTCTATAATCTAATTACGGAGTAAACCGTAATAATAAGAATATAACATCTGACAAATATCGATATAGTACGAATCATAGTGATTAGGTTTATATGCTAAATATTAAGTATCTCCTAATTCATGTAGATAATTTGAAGCGAGAGTAAGCCGATTTGATTTATCAAGTGCGCGTTGTTTTGCTTATAAGGTACATATATTCTATCCTTTCTCTAAGATTCTTATTACATTTGATCCGTATCTGCTTGCACTATGAAATCCCTAATTATAATGTACCTCAATCATATGAATTCGATATTTCAATTGCTATCCTATTAGATAACTTCGATGAACCTTTTGAAATCGTTTGATATACTCTTCATTTGACACTGTTATGATATGATTTAAGTCGTATGTTTGATCATGACCTTCATTAGATATTAATGTATGCTTTTGATATGGACATATGAGCCCTTTTTATTTGTTTCGATGGTCCGACTATTTAACACCAGTGGAGGTACATGGTCCGCGTCATTGTGGCACCAATGGCTGACACTATCTGTAGGAGGTGTGACAGTCAACGTGTCCCCATTTTTGGTGTGTCTCTTATGCACTTGCCATAGAATGGATTTGATTTTATTATATTGGGCGTATGGATGCATCCTAGGCTAATATTGTTAGATTTCGATACTATTTGGTGCATGGTTTAGTGTGGTGCCAACACCTCATTGCACACTTTGTAGGGTACATCTGAAGTCTGCAGCTCCCATGTACAATTTGATACGATATGATAGTTCAATTGGTTTTAGTCTAAGCATTGGCATGCATTAGATTAGACATTTGTTTCGAGTTCAGTGGGCAATTCCTATATTTTGTTTGGTTATCTGTTTCGTTAGATCTCATGATATATGAAAAATCTTTCAAAACCAGAGTTATGGTGATTCTATTTTGTTTACTTTACGTATTTGATCTATCCGTTTGTTTATATATATCTGTTCATTGAGCTTTAGCTCAGCCGCATTTCTTTTCTCCGCGTCATGTAATAAGAGGGAAGCTGGGATATAGAGTGAATAGTTGCTTAGGGAGCTCATATGGACATACTTGAGGACTGTTATCCAAGATCTATACTAAATTTGTTTAGCTAAGGGATTTCCAATTTAAATGTTCGTGTTGAGAATTTTTCTCCAAACCATTGTATTAGTAAGTCTTCCGCTTGCGTTTGTTTTGATGCCGTAAGTGTGACATTTGACCCCATTCTTAAGGTGGTTGTTTATAGTGGGGGTGTCCCACGTTTTGAGGGTGATTTGGCAGAACTGTATACCAACAATTCTACCTTGGCGGGAAAGCTTTTGTGGAAGAGGGGAGATCGTGGGTGTTTGACTTAACCAAGTCTGACCTCAGCACATATTTTTGTCAAAGGCCTTACTGCGAAGGTTTGGGCCTGTCGCCTGGCAAGATTTCCCAGACTAGTTAACTATCTCGAAGATAGTTTTACGCCACTAGAAACTATTTGAAGGTTTCAAAATACAATTGGGAGAAGATCCCATTCAAGCTCGAATGGGAGGCCTTCGAGCCAGAGGGGAGGGTACGTCATCAAGCCCCCTAGTCAAATGTAATGTATGCATCTATGGATGCATTGTGTTCGACTCATCAAATGTAGTCCAAATCGTAGGCCATGTCGAAGGCCCGTGCTGCATTCAATTAATTATAAGTCCACTTGTTGTGGGAGTTTTAGTTTGAGTCTTTAATGAAGATTACTCACATATTCTTGGCAATCGAAATATCTTATCCTAGTTTTTCCTCTAGTTTGAAATCTGGATAATCCCTGATACTTGACACATAGACGGTCATAAAGGTATTGAGAGTTACCTATAAATACTTTACCATAAACCTTTCTTTTCTTTTTACCGTCATCATCTTCCTTTCTGCTGTTCATCTATTTCTAAGGAAAGATAATAATCACTATCTTTTTAATTATGAGTGCAAAGGATTCCATAACCATTCAAACTTGTGAACTTTTAAAAGAGGAGTTCAATGATTTTCTCACCATTTTACCCCATCCTTCTGAAATATCGTGTTATTCTTCCCTAAATCCAATCAGACCGTTTTTTCGTGCTCCAACCTGGGTATGTTAGGTGTACCAACCCATTCATTCTCTCTTGAAATCTAAGCTTCTTCCCCTTACTGAGTTCTTCTTGTGCGTTTTCCGAATGATTTTCATTGTTCATATATCGAGCGCTCAATCAACCTTTTGGTTGGGCCGACTCACCACTTTTGTTGTCATGTCAAAGCTTATGGTGTGAGCCCACTGTCGACCCTCTTTTGAGGGTTTTTCCCAATTTGTGTCCGAGCTGGTAAGTGGTGAATTGCTAAAAGGTATCAAACATAATATTTCCCAATCTGCTTCCTAAGGTCATTACTCGTATCGAGGTTAGCACGAACGGTTTTTCTATGTTCAAGACTCCATTATCCCTGCCAAGTATCCACAACTTCTGTCTGAGCAAAACAAACTTGATTCAAAATCCTTCAAAGATAAACTTCCTCTAAATATTGAAGAGAATCCCATGTTCCAGCGTCTTGGTCGATATCCCACAAGTGTTCGTGTATTTCTTGATCCTATTCTTTTCTTGGCTGGTCTTAAACCTTCGTGGGAATATGGTCAGAAACGACCTGCGATCATGGCGGGCGCAAAGTGTATATTATCTTTCTTGATTCTTTGTTTGTTTTCTTTTTTCACTGATATATTTATTTATTTTTTTTCTTCTTGCAGAAATAGCTTTTAGGAACTTATCTACATCGAAGATAATGAAGGATTTATCGTTTTTGTCCACGGAGCCTTCCCCGGGATTGCACTGTGTCCCCAAACTTTTCAAAAACACGAAGGCCTCTGAAAGCCAACGAAGGAGGCATGTTAACCGGCCTGTAGAGGTTACAATGCAGATTCTGGGGAGACAACGAAGCCTGAGACTAATTGTCGTACACCATAGGAAGTGTAGTTGCTCGGATAAAGGCTAGGAAGTGTAAAACTAGATTAGAAGGTCCATCTAGGCATCCAGTTAAGAGAAAACCTTGAGTCCTAGGTCCTACAACCTCCCGCGCTACTCATGCCAAGACTTCTTCTTCGAAGGACGATGCTCCCTTCTTGACAATGTCTGATGATGATGACGGTAAACTTTCATTCCTTAACTTGCTCTATATTGTGTTTGAATCATGGGTTCATTAATATTTGTGTCTTCTTATTTTAGTGTCTGCCTGATTCCTTTAGTGCAAGGTAGAGATATTCTACTCTATGAGCCTGCCACCACAAGATCTTACAATTCACTTTCATCTGGAAGAATCATTTTGAGATAACCACATGGAGGTGGAGTTGCTGGATCTTCATGAACTTTTATGCGAGACAGACTGTATTGACAAAGCTATTAACATTAAGGTCTCATTAGCAATTGTAGGTTATTGATAAGCTAAGGGGTGAGTTTGATGTTATCGAACCAAGAAGAGTTAGGGAGGAAGAGTGTAGGGGCTGCGGGTTAAATTGTGTGACAACTGAGTATTTTAGCAAGGGGGGGGGGTTAGTTAAAGCCTGTATAAATTCAGTTTATGTGTGTCATTATTGTTTTATGTGTATGCGATGGGAAGTACATTAGTGATAGAATCATTGGTACTTTGGAAATGAAATTATTTGAAAGCTTTGTGTTGTTTTTCAAATGTCGTGTAACGTAAATATTCTAATTTACGTACTATGTATAAGAATTCATATTATATATATATTAGTTTAGTATTTTAGATTTTTAGAGTGCTTTTATTTTTAGAAATAGTTAAATCGAAGGTTAATTGAAAACTAGTTTAGCAAGATTCAAGGTGTACAAAATAATTAAAGGTTTTTACCTTATAATTAAAGTAAATGTATAATAAACTCAGATGTAATATTATATATATAAGAATATATATATATATATATTATATAAATATAGTATATATATATATGTGGTGTGGTGTGTGTGGTGGGGTGTGTGTGTTGTGTGTGTGTGTAAAATCGGTTGATAGCCGAAAAAAAAGAAAAGAAAAAAAGGAAATGTAATCCTAGTTAGATTACAATTTGTATTTGGTAATTATCTTTTAACACTATAAATATAAATCATAACTTAATCAAAAATCACTTTTTCTCTCCCCTACAACCCCAATCGGTCGAACCTTAAAAACAAGAAGAAAACCCAAAAATTTTTTAAGGTTTTGATTTTCAAGAGTTAAGGTATTGTTTTCTAAATCCTTTTTCAATTCAATTGATTTTATTTAACGTAACGATCATTAAGGATGGATTAGGGTTTTATATTTATGATTAAGTTTCTATAATTAATTAGTTTAGATAAATCTTAGATCGTTAGGGTTGCGTTTATAAATTATTGTTAGAGATTAGGCTCGAAATTTCGTTAAATCATGAATTTGTGTATTCTAGAATTTAGGTCTGAATTGTTTGATGAATATCTCCATGATGGAGTAATGAAACATTTATTTTCTTAAGGTTATTTATAAGTTCAGAGAGTCTACTTTTCAAAAAGTCTGGCCTCGCGCGATTTGGAGTCCGGGAAGTTAGTTAAATGATTTTTGCAAGAAAAGTTGTTAAAACAGTAAATACGGGTCAGATTTAGGTCAGATTACGAGGAGTAAAAACCCTATTTAAAATTCGAATTTAGAGTTTCCAAAACACAGAGATCATATTTCATGTGTCTATTAACTTCAGTTCAAAGGGCTAAGGCTAATTCATTGTTTAAGTGTGTCTAATGAAGTCAAACTTTTTGGTGTGCGTTCAGATCCGAATCTGGGTGATTTGTGATGACGAATTTTTAAAAAATGGTTACACACACGTATTACTTTATCCCAAAATCAAGAAGCTCCACAATCATGGAGAGCTATGTGATGTAAGGAGAAGAACCAATTAGGTGTTTAAGTGTTTTATTTAGAGTCATCTTGTGACTATAAAAACTGAGTAAAAAGGCAAAAAGTTGAGAAGTAAAGTTTGTGAGGTAACTTGAGGTTAGCAAGTATGAGGAGTATATAGAAGAGTTGAATCAAGATAGGATATAGAGTATCCATCGTTGTGATTGTTACATCGACTGGTGGTGAGACCTAATCGATGGATAACATATGTGTGTATTGTTTTTTTTAGATCTTTGCAAGATTAAGTGAATGAATTAGAATTTGCTTTGCATCAGGTGAGTTTTACAGTCTCACTTTTTACTTATATTTTGGGATGGAAATGATGCAAACTGTTTTTGAATTATGAACCGTGATATGTGTTTTTAAAGTGTCAAACTATATGATTGCTATGTGCTAATTTCTATGTGAGTGATAAATTATTGAAGAAATGTTGTGATGTGAGGATGACAAGACCTTGGTGAGACCACAACGAACTTAGCTAGTCAAGTGGTCAGTCTTGCGCGGAGATATTGTAGGACGAGGGTACGGATTCCACCCCAGTAAATGAATTTATTTTGGTTTATATAATAGCCATGGCATATATGTTTTTTAAATGTTGTTTTTGTTGATCAACGAAGTCATAGAGTCTTAAACCAGTAACTCCACCAAACAATTAATGTTGACGTTTTTAAGCATCATTTTTAAGGTAGCAAAACGTGTAAAGAAGTTTAGTGAAAGATGAGTTAGCGAACTATAGGCTTGCATACAGAGTCAAGATTTATCTGTTTTAATTTCATTTGAACTTGTCATGTTTTGTTGCTTCAAAGCATATATGTTGGAATTGTTGTTTTGGGGCATTGTCATAACACGCTTTGGATCTTTGAAGTTTAATGAAAGTCATATTTAGTTTTCTCTATTTTTGACGCCTATGTTTGATGATGAGCCTATTGATCATAGCCTTGCCATTTTAGCCTTGAAGGGTGTACAATGTGGAGGCTTCTATACTGGTTTGAGAAAACCCCTCTGTGAGGCTCCGTCTGAGAGAAAATATATGTTATATCGCACTAAAGTCAAAGAAGCATCAATTGAATCTCGACAGGATGATGGTGGAAGAGTCAGAAGTGGAACAGCATCAACAGAACCTTTCGACTTTAGAGTCGAAGGTTACTTTTCTTGAGGCCGAAAAGACAATATTGGAGGCTGTTGAAGTGTCCCTTCGCAAGGAGGTTGATGAGCTTAAACATGATAAGAGAGAGGTGGTATCAAAATTCGTTCTTTATGCTGTGATAGAGCTTGTTCATAGTGATGACATGAGTAGCCTTGTTGGCAGGCTTGTGTCCTCCGCTGTCTTATATGGGAGGCGTAGGGCTTACGAGCAGGTTGTTGATATGAAGGAGCCTTTCAACTTTTCGAAAGTGAAGGGTTATCGTTCTTCTTACAAGAAGGATCATACTCAGGCCAACAACGAATTGCCACCCGCGAGGCACTTTTCCTTGGTTGGATGAGTTCGTGGCAGATCCTTCGGCTCCTATTGGAAAGTTTATGTCAAAGAAGCCTCCATCTTCTTCAAAGTCAAGTTTCCCTTCAGAACTCAAGTTCCCTCTGCCCTACTTCTCAGAGAGCTACCCCATCCTCGCTTCTAAGTTTCCAATACCGAAGTCTCCTTCTCCTCCTACAGATGCTTCTGTTTTAGAAAGCCCTAATCATCTCCACTTCAATGAAGGTCACCTTGTTGGTGTTAATTCAGTCTTAAGGGTGGCATGTACCCTTTAAATAATTTATTATGATCCAGGCTTCGACCTTTAGACAATTTATATTTTGAGAATGGCCTATGTAGGCCATTGTATGAACAACGTATGTCGACCTTTAAGGTTAACTTTGGATGGTATCCTCCCCTTGGGGAGTTAAAATTATGGGACGCAGCCCCAAATATTTATCTATGATATCCCTTGGTTACTTGTCAACTTTGGGGACTTTAATCTGACCCCTTCATCATTTATAAGTAAATTTTTACGCTTTATGAAGCGAAGGCTCAAGTGTGGCCTTAAGTTGTCAATTATGCAGGCGAACATCTTATGCCAACCTTGACGGTAGGCTTCCACGGGGAACATAGTCTCTCATAATATTTGAGGATTTGGAGGACTTTGAGTCTGACTCCTTTATGCGCTTTATCAAGCAAAGGCTCATGCGTAGCCTTAAATCTTTGACTTATTTATCAATGTTCAAATGAAGGGTTGCGACCCGCTTCATTACGTCCTCAAGGCTAAAAGAACAATAGGGAAAGTTAACGTGGATTTTATGGTGTTCATTTTTTGTGAGGCTCATGGTGCCCCGCAACATACTTTTGGAACGTTGAAACTTAGCAATGTTAAGGCTCAAGTGTGCTTTGTGAGATCTTTTGTTGTAAAAACGACACAAAAATTAAGGTAAGTCTGTTTCATTAAAATGGTAGAAAGATTTACACCATCTCGCGTATGATCACTTAGTTTGCTTACTTTTTTAGATAGTCGAAACAATGACATTTTTGCTAAAAAAAAGAAATAATTGTAAAGAGAGGTAATTTTACATGTAAAAATTAACGAAAGTTTGTTCCTTTTCTGTTTTTTGAAATCATCGAGTGATCCATATGCGTCAATGATCTTGTAGAGTTCTCTCTTCGTGGACTTCTCCTAATCAAATGAATGACACTGCCATACCAGCGGTTTTCTGTGTTGTTTTGTAATCGCCGAAAGAAATATCCTAACCTTGAAGTTGGAAGGACTGTTCCTTAGCTGTGATACTTCGTCCACTCGTTTTGATAGTAAGCCTTTTTCATCGAAGCTACTTCCTTGCTTTCCTTTCTTTTTGTCATTTCCTTTGTTCTTCCTCTGCCGTCTTTAACTACAATACTTTCGACTGTTAGGATTATGGCCTTGGAGCCGTAGGTTAAGCTAAACGGTGTCTCCTCCTGGTTGTTTCTTGGAAGTGTTCTGTGTACCCATAATACCTGAGATAAATCGTCCACCATCCTTGTTGGCTTCGAGCTAGTTGCTTTTAGATTCTACTCATTATCTCCATGTGTTAATGTGATAGGGAGAAAGATTGTATGATTTTCAAATCCTCTAACAAAGGTCTGTGAAAGAAGCCTCTTGAAGTGCTTATCGTCTTTCGAACTAATTATTTTGTGGCACTTCGAAACTACACACCACATATTCCCATACAAATCTTTCTACATGTCTTGCACTTACAGTGGTCAGAGGCTTTGCTTCTATCCATTTGGTGGAGTGTTCTATGGCTACTGCCAAGAATTTCAATCCTCATGAGGCCATTGATAGGGGTCCTAGAATGTTGACTCCCCAATGACTAAACGGCCATGCATTTTTAGATGCTATTGCCCTATTTCTGCTCTTTTCTTCACTGCAGATTACTCTTTGCATTTCTCACAATCTTAAATTACTCTTGAGATGTCTCTGTGCATTGACGGCCAATAATATCCTTGCTTTGTGATCCTGACTACCATTGAACGTGGCTCCGTATTGAAACCGTAAGAACCTTCATGTATTTCTTTTATCACATCGTTTGTATTTGGTGGAGCTATGCAGCGAAGCCATGATGTGTAGAAAGACTTCTTGTATAGGCTACCTTTGATCATCTTGTACTGAGGTGCCTTAATTCTGATCTTCCTAGATTCTTTGGGGTCTTCTGGTAGCAAACCACTCAGTAAATACTCATGGATAGGGGTCATCCAGCTTTCCTCTTCTTTGGTTTCAACTTGCAGAACCTCCTTTTCCTCTATGGACCTTCTCGCAAGGACTTCAACTAGTACTTCTTTAGTGAGATGCTTGAAGGTCATCGAAGCTAGTTTGCTTAGGGCGTCATCTTTCTTGTTTTGGTTTCTTCTAATGTGCTCGATTATGTAGCTCCTAAACCTTCTTAGGGTTTCCTTTGTTCTTTGTAGATACTCTCTGATGGCTAGTTGCTTGGCTGCGTAGATCCCCTTTACTTGATTTACCAATAGTTGAGAGTCTACAAAGATTGCCAAGTTTACAATTTCCATTTCTTGCGCTATTCTTAGCCCCGCTAATAGTGCTTCGTACTCTGCTTCATTATTCGTTGTTAAGAATTTGAAACGCAGAGCATAAGTATATTCTTTACCTTCGGGGTCTATTAGCATTAACCCTGTGCCTGAACTATCAGAGCTTGATGCTCCATCCGTATAAAGCTTCCACTCACAGCTTAGTTATGTCTCCTATAGCTTCGTGTCTGTCTTTCTCTCTACTTCCTTCCTGTTATCTTCAGGGGGTGCTTTGATTAAAAAATCTTTTGGCGTTTCTTTGTTGCTGTTATCCCTTGTTTAGAACACGATGTCATGCTCTCCCAGCTTGATTGCTCATTTAGCTACACGTCCTAACTTTTTGGGTTTTTTGAGTGCTTGTTTGATAGAGGAGTTGGTTAAGACTGCTACCGTATGTGCCTGAAAATATCTTTGCAACCTTCTTGCTGCGTGTACCAACGCTAGTATGAGTTTTTCCAATGCAGGGTAACTGAGCTCGGCTCCCTGTAGGACTCTGCTTACAAAGTAGATAGGAACTTGTCCTTTTTCCCTTCTCGCGAATAAAGTAGTATTTATGCTTTCTATCAAAGTTGCAAGAGACATCATTAGAACTTCTCCATGTATTAGCGATGTGAGCGTTGGCAAAGTCTCCACAAATTTCTTCATTTCTTAAAGTGCTGCTGCTGCTTCTTGTGTCCAATGTATGTTCTTTTTACTTGTACAACTTTTGAGCACTTTGAAGAAAGGAAGGGACCTTTCGACAACCTTTTGACAGAAATCGGCTAAGGGCTGCCAGCTTTCCGTTAAGGCTCTGTATGTCCTTGAGCATTTTTGGTTATTCAATGTCGGTGATAGCTTTTACCTTTGAAGGGTTAGCTCGTATGCCTTGCTTAGTAATGAGGTGTCCCAGAAATGGGCCTTCTTCAATGCCGAAGGAAAACTTATTTGGGTTAAGCTTCATGTTGATCGATCGAAACCTTTGAAAAGTTTCCTTTATATCTGCCAGCATATCTTCTTCTGAGGTGCTTTTGATAACCATATCATCGACGTAGGCTTCGATATTTATTACAATTTGATCGTTGAACACCTTGTCTACTAATCTTTGATATGTTGCTCCTGCGTTTTTTAAACCGAAGGGCATCTTTCGATAACAGTAGACTCCTTCTCCTGCGAAGAATGCTGTCTTGTCCTCGTCTTCTTCTGCCATTTGGATCTGATGGTTAGGCGTCCAGGAAGCACTTTAAATGAAATCCTGAGAGAGACTCTACTTTCTAATCGATCTCGGGTAGAGGGTAACAGTCTTTGGGGCAGGATTTGTCTATGTCCGTGAAGTCAACACACATTCTCCATCCTCAGTCACTTTTCTTTACCATGACTGGGTTTGCTACCCATGTCTGATGTACGACCTCCCGTAATATCCTTGCCCTTGTAAGTTCTTCCACCTCTTTACGCGCTGTTGTGTTACGATCAGGACCTAGGCTTCGTCTTTTTTGTTTGGTTGGTTTGATGTGGCTATACTCATTCAGTTTGTGTTCCATGTTGAAGGGTTTCCCATTGACCGTAATGGTTCTAGGGATCCCTGTCATATCAGCATGAGTCCACAAAAAGACATCCGTGTTAGTCCTTAGGAGATTTCATAACCTTTCTTTGAAGTGTTCTAGTAGCTGCTTTCTAATGGTGACTGTCTGTTCTGGGTACTTGCTATTGACGATTATCTTCTCTTTAGCATCAGTGCAGCTGAGGACCCCTTATGTATCTGTTGGGGATGTCTCTCTGACTTTCTTTACAGCTTCTATTTTGTCGAATTCATGTGTTGAGAACACAGTTCTGATTCCTTAGGTGGTGTGGAATTTGACGGCCCTATGGATCGTGGAGACTACCATTCCTATTTTCTGCATTGCTATCCTTCCTAACAGCATATCGTATGGGTAATTAGACCTTACAATGACGAAGTTGAGAGTTTCACTTCTTGTGAGAGGAGCATTGCCTATCATGATCTCTAAAAAAACTTCTCCAATGGCCCATGACTTTTCCCCCAAAAACCCAACCAATAGAACATGCAAATCCACCATAGATGCTTGGATAGAAGGCTTTAATTTTAAGAAACAATGTTCGTAGATGACTTCACATGAGCTGCCACTATCCATGTGTACTCGGCCTACTTCCTTTCTGAAGATCTTATCTTTTATGATGACTGGTGCTGAGGAGTTGCTACCCTTCGTTACTAGGGAGAATGTGATTTCCCTTCCTTTGAAGGTGGGGCTTTTAGATATGCTATTCCTTATGTGAGCTTCCTCCTGATTTATCATAAGTATAAGTGCTTTGGCTGGAGTAGTGATTTTTTCTTTCTTCTCTCCCCGTTGGCTGTCAGAGGTTTTTGTCCTTTCCTTCTTGATCCCTTTTACAAGGTGGGAGAGTTGGCCTGACCTCATAGCTTCTTCAATCTGGCTCCTAACTGTCGAAAATCGTTAGTGTCGTGCCCATGGTCTTCGTGAAAATAGCAGAACTTGGACATGTCTCGCGATCGTCTGCTTTCCAACATACGAGGAGGCTGCTCGAAGCTTTTGGCTACTTTTTTATGGCGAGGATCTCTCTTGGTCTTTTAGACAGGCTAGAGAGTAATCCGTGATTAGGTCCCCGGTAAGGGGAGAACCTGTCTCTACTTCTCTGTCCCCTGCCGTTGTTCCAAGAGGATTTCATTGACCTTTCGAAGTTATCCCTCCGATCATTCGAAGATCCATTAGTGGAAACTTATCTTGCTTTAATCCATGAGTAGGACTTTTCCATCAAACCCTTGTAAGTGGATGGCAGGTTTGTGGAGAGGTGTTCGACCAAGTTTCTTGCTTTCAAACCATGAACGAAACCGAAAATACGCTGATCTTCATGTAGACCCAAAATCTGCAAGGTGTCATCTGTATACCTAGTGGCGAAAGCTCTAACACTCTCGCCTTCTCTTTGTTTGATGCTGTGAACTGGAAAGTGCATTTTTGTGAACCTCTTTTGCTGGCTAAAATGTGATCGGAACTTTGCCTTTAGGTCTTCGTAGTTGAGAATATAACCTGCTTTTTGACTATTCCACCATATTCGAGCAGAATCTTTAAGGGTATATGTAAGCATGTGACAGGCCACATGCATTAGCCATTTTTGCATACGAATGACTCCCTCGAACAGGTGTAAGAAATTATCAAGATCCCCCTTTCCATCATAAGAACCAACATGGGTAGGCATTTTCAGTGCATTTGGGAGAGGATAGTCCTTAATCCAGCAAACAAAGGGGGTCACAGACCCTGTTGGATCTGCAAAAGACCCATAGGGTATAGATTTGGGCACATGGGCATATTTGGCTGTGCGTACATGGGTTGCGTATGGAAGGGGTAATTGTTCGTAGGGGCAGGTACAGGATATGCGGATCCATTGTATAGAGGTATGTTACCATTTGGGAAAGTTTGGGGAACGTACCCTCCTTGTGGAGGGTAGGCAGAGGCTCCCCCAATGAAGGGATTACCAATCTGAGCTGGGAATAGGAAACTTAGGGTTTGTCCATTAATGATACCCGTCGAGGGTTAGGAGTAGGGGGTAATATGAGTAGGTACAAATCCATTGGGTACAAGTATACTATGAGGTATGAAAGGTTGGGCATTGTGTGAGAGAAACGTACTGTTAGGAGGGAGATTCCCTCCTGTGTTAATTGAGGATTGACGACCTCCATGTACAGAGGTCAAGGATGATCGCGGAGGTTGGCCATCTTTGTTCCTTCCTAAGTGGGCTGGGGCTGCAAAGTGGGGAGTTCATTTGTCGCCTTCCATTTTCTCTCTGACTACATCTTCTAAAGGTCTGTTACACCTCGTTATTCCTTCCAATTCTGCTTCCTTTCCCTGCTTGAACTTCTTTAAACCCAACACCCTTTTTACACATGTCTACAACCCTGGTAAGTCTTGTGCTAAGTGTAAAGTAAACTTTCCCTGGTTCGTTCATGCCTTGGTTCCATCTCGAGTTCTTCATCGTAGTCTTTACTAAAATACTCCAATTCTGTTCGGAGATCTTCATTGCATATCTACCTTCGTCTATCTCTTAAAATAGATTCGAGGATTTCATAGTTGGCTTCTACGAAAGCGAGACCAATCATAGGGGAAGGATAAGTCAAAGTGGAAGCACGATAAGCAAATGGCGTGTTTCCAGGGGTAGTGGCGGCAAACACGGTAGTAGTTACAGGTGGTCTTTCAGTGGTATTGATGTTGGGTATATGAGGTGGTGTCGAGAAACCCGGTGGTGGTGTCGTTTCTCTTCCGTTAGTCATGCCAAAAAAGTAGGTTAAGTGGTTTGGAGGTTATTTGACTTGGTTTGGACGGGACTAATTGTTGCAGGTCTCACGGATGGCGCCACTGATTGTGCAAATATGGGCACGATCAGGATTTGATAGGATCGAAGAGTTCTTGGGATGCTTGAAGGATTGCCAAGTCTTGGATAACTTGTGTCAACACAAATAGAAACACTACGTTAAGTGAAGCGCAGGGGGTGTCTCTGCGAATCACCTCCGGCGTGAGAGTAAGTATGTGCTTTTATGATATAAAGTAAGTATGTAAGTATGTATGAGTGTGTGAAAGTCTTAGTCATACCTGGAGACCTTGCCACCTATTTATATGTGTAGAAATAGGATGTGATGAAGCCTAGCACAAAAGCCGATGATTGTGGGGGTGTCTCACGTTTTGAAGGGTGATTGCAAGAACTGTATACCACGTTCTCTACCTTGGCAGGAAAGCTTTGGTAGAGAGGGAGATAGTGGGTGTTTAACTTAAACAAGTCTGACCTCTACCCTAGTTTCGTTGAAGGCCTTACCGCGAAGGGTTTGGGGCCTTCGCGTGGTGGATTCCCATACTAGTAACTGTCTCGAAGACAGTTTTACGCCACTCAAAACTATTCGAAGGTTTCAAAGTACAATTGGGAGAAGATCCTATTCAAGCTTGAAGGGGAGGCCTTCGAGCCAGAGGGGAGGGTACGTCATTACTTGCCACATCTCAAGACACAGTAAGTGAGGTGCTCTTGGTTGAGTACAAAGGAAAGAAAAACACCTATCCGTTATGTCAGCCGAACTCTCCATGAGGCCGAACGAAATTATGCTCCTTTGTAAAAACTTGCATTATGTCTACTACACCTTCCCTGAAGGTTACGTCGGTATTTTGAAGCCCACCCAATTAAAGTAATTACCGATCAACCAATCAAGCAGATACTTAACAAGTCGGAGGTCTCCGGAAAGTTGGCCAAATACATAGTGGAGCTGGGAGCTTACAACATCGCGTATGTTCCTCGTAATGCCATCAAGGGGCAGATATTAGCGGACTTCATAAATGAAATCCCGGTTGTTTATAAACACATAGAGATATGAAATCTAATTGATAAAGAGTTTAACATGAAAGAATGGACATTGTATACAGACAAAGCGTCAAGCTGAAAGGGCGTCGGCGCAGGCCTTGTTTTGATTGACCCAACCGGAGTAGAATATACCTACGCCATTCGGCTAAACTTCCCGAGCACCAATAACGATGCAGAATACGAAGCACTGTTGGCAGTCCTTTGGATAGCACAAAAGATGAAGGTACATGCGTTGAAGGTGAAGGTGGACTCAAAACTGTTAGTCTTCCAATTGAATGGTAAGTTCATCGCAAGTAGCAAAGGAATGACTAAGTACCTGAATAAAGCGAGGGAACATGTAGCACTCTTAATTTAATAGAAAACATTCCTCGAAACCAAAATCAGAAAGTCGATGTGTTAAGCAAGTTGGCTTTGGTTGCTTTCAACCACGTAACGAAAGAGGTGTTGGTTGAAGTCCTGAATATGAAATCGGTGGACGCTAAGGAGGTCAACACGATCGTGGAGGTGGAAGAGGATAACTAGATGACTCCAATTATAAAGTGTTTGGAAGAAGGAATTTAGCCGGTGGATGAAAATGAAGCTAGAACCCTTCAAATGAAGATAAGCCAGTACATGATGGAGGAAGGAGTGATATTCAAAAAATCATACATAGCCCTTATGTTGAGATGTGTTGGACAGGTGCAAGCAAACTATATAATAAGGGAAGTGCACGAGGGGGCATGCGGAATGCAGGCTAAATCACGGTCCGTTGTAGCAAAGATCATGAGACAAGGGTATTATTGGCCGACTATGTACCGAGATGCCAAGGAAGAAATTGAAAAGTTTGATTCATGCCAGATTCATGCTCCGGTGCCAAGACTTCTAAAGACACGCTTAACATCCATCATGTATCCATGGCCATTCTACCAATGGGGCCTTAACATCTTGGGACCCCTTCCGGAGGGCCCCGACAAACTCAAGTTCATCATTGTAGCAATCGATTACTTCACCAAGTGGATGGAAGCGAAGCCATTGGCTAAAACCACATGTAAAGAGGTTAAAAAGTTTGTTTGGGAGAACATTGTTTGCAGGTTCAGACTTTCAAGAGTGATCGTGACTGGTAACGAAACCCAGTTGGTGAATGAACCATTTAAGAGTTGGTGTGAAAAGTTCAAGATCAAGCAGATAAACATGGCGGTAGCACACCCACAAGCCAATGGTTTGGTGGAAAGAGCTAACAAATCCTTGATGCACGGTCTCAAAGAATGATTAGGCCGAGAGAGAGTAGAATGGGTGGATAAATAACCTAACATTATACGAGCTCACCAAACCATGCTGAAAATGAGCAATGACGAAATGCCTTTCAGCCTGACATATGGGAGTGAAGCGTTCATCCTGGCAGAATAGGCATGCCAACCTACCGGACCATACAATTCAATGAAGCACAAAACGAAGAAGAGATGCGGCTAAACCTTGACCTCATATAAGAAAGGAGAGAGACATCGGCGATCTGAAGGCAAAATAAAAGAAGAAAGTGGAGCAATACTACAATAAAAGAGTCAGGCCCGTGTATTTTAGGGTCAGAGACTTTGTTTACCGGAGGAATGAAGCCAGCCGAGTAGAAAATCAAGGTAAGCTGGGCCCAAATTGGGAAGGGCCATATCGGGTAACTGAAGCGTACGATAATGGCTCATACAAACTTTGTACTATGAATGACCGAGAGGTCCCTAACACGTGGCATGCGAATAACCTCCGGAACTGTAAGCACCGATGTAATCTTTCATGACTCCAATATGATTGAATTATGACCTCTCCTCGTATTAGAAGGAGAGGCGATTTTCCTTAGATAAATTATTCTTAGACATAAAATGTATGTGACTCCTCCGGCTGGCTAGCTACCACTAGAGAAATTTATAGTCAATGTCTAAAAGAAGTGTCCGTCACTTTGCGACCTGAGTGTCTGTCACGGGATGGTCGTCGAACAAATTACCATGTGTCTCGCATGTAGTTAATGTCTGTTCAATCCCCCAAGTATAATTAACTAGGGAAGAACCTTCACCGAAAGGTTGGATACCCGGATAAGATAAATTAGTAAGCGGTTCGAATGTAACTAATGTCTTATAACCATATGTATATATGAATAAGAAAGCAAACAATGACACAAACACATGATACATATATAAGTAAGGAACCAAAATACATCACCCAAAAGGATGGAATCATAACTATTCAACAACAGAGCAAATTACATCATTCAGCGGTAATCAAAATACATAAGTTAAAATACATTATTCAAAGCAAAAGCAAACTACAAATCAAGCGGCCATCTTTGGAGGAGCATCAACAGTAGTCCTAGTCTCATGAACCTTTGGAGAAGCTAGTGCGGTCGAACCATCGCCATTGTTCTCAACAGAAGGTCTGACTATATCATTGGCAGTAGGAGGAGGGACATTAGGAGATATCTTCATCAAATCATCCAAGGGAAGGCGATAGGATTTTAGTAGAAATATTACGATAATTAATCTATACATTCTCTTCATATTTTGGTGATGACAAACATGTAACTTATAACACATAACGTAAAGTGCTTAAGTTACTCGT